>JAQZBX010068505.1:0-15739 GCA_029593785.1 Cabassous unicinctus | reverse complement strand
ATGGGGAATGGATGTGTGGGGTGTTTTTGGGGGTGTGGGTGGTGGGGAGCATGGGAATCCCTGTAGTTTCTGAGTAATATTTGGGTAATCTAGGCACCTTTATAAAATGTATATATATATATAATAACATTTATGTAAACAAATGCACATATATGCATATGTATTTATATATCATTTTACAAATTAAAAAAAAAAAATAATGGAAAGTAGATTCCACTGAAACTTCTACTCATAGATTAATGAAGTTGCCCAAATCTACAGCAGTAAGTGGCATCCGTGGATTTGAATCTAAGTTCGTTTTATTCTAAAGTTCATTATCTTTCTGTAGCAGGTTCTACTTTCTTCTACATTTAGCATCAGTGGTTGCCTCCTTAGTAGCTGCTGCACTGTCACTATTTCCAGATCATTCTATGTGTCCACTTACTGAAATATCTTGGGGAGGGGGGTGCACTACTAACCCTGATAGGCTTTTCCACCTTGTTTCCCAAATTCAAGTTACCTGGATGTCTGATAAGCTGTACCTTATTTCTCTTCCACTCTCAGTGATTCTGAACAATTCAGAAGTTGAGTTTTCATGAGACTACACAGAGAGAAGATTGATTAGTCAGTCAAAGATGGATTTGGGAAATCCTAATTAGAGGCAGTCTTGTTTTTCAATGGGACATGGAGGGGGAAAATCATAGCTGAGTCAGTAAGTGTTGTGGGTGTGGCTGTGGCATCTGTGTGTGGGTCTTTGTGTCTGTGTGGGTGTGAGAATGCAAGCCCATGTGCTGTCTGCAGGAGAAGGCATCTGTGGCTGGAGTGGTTCTGACTGCAGCTGGGTGTTTTTATTGTCTTCCCATCCATGTGTTCTTAGGTGCACATGTGGCTTCTCAGTGGGTGTGCCAGTCATGTCTGTGTATGAGTTCTCTGTGTGTGTATGTGGGAGTGCTGGAGGAAAAGCTAACTTCTAAATGGCTTTTACAGACTTCCATTCAGGGCCCAAGACTCAAAGTGAAAATCTTGTCAGAAGCATAAATGAAATTTGCTACTGATGTCTTAACTAGGAGGCATGGAAGAGCCATAAAATGGAATGAACAAACCATCATATACCCTTTTCTTTTTATCTTCCCAGTCTTAAAAGAGCCTTACTCTACTCCCTCACCCCCATCTCATTCCTAGTCTGTCCAGGTGAATTATTTTTCATTCTGCCTGTGTGTCATCACATTGAATGGTTTTTGTTTCTGCCTCTAATAAGGAGGGGCAGAGCTGTGACACCTGGAGAAGACTGACAGAAATGTCTAGACAGAGGGCAAAGGGAGCAAATTCTTGCCTTGTTATGTTGAATCATCGTGTCAACTATATGCCAAGCATTGTGTTACAACACAGTCTCACTCTTCCACCAACGTCCCCAAGTGAAAGGCTAACATCCTACAAGGGAGAAAAGATAAAAGAACAGTTGGAATTATGGTAGAACAAGAAGGAAGTCAATCAATATAATCAGCTCTGTGAATTGAAGAACATAAAATCTATTTGCTCCACATCAAAGTAAAATTTGTAAAAATTTTGGTCAAGGTGAAAAATTATGAAAAAATAAAGATGTGAAATACTTCTAATGGAGTTTTAAACAATACCAAAGTCAGATTTTCCCTTCTACAAATATTTTAACTAACCTCTGCCTTGACTAGTGATCCTGATGCTTGAAAATGGAAAAATCTTGATTTTTGTATCTCTCTCTTTTGAGTAACTAGAGGAGGAGGAGGATTTGAAAGGAAGTTGAGAGAGAGAGGAAAATAGAGAGAGAAGATTGACTTAACATGCCTGGAAGATACTGGTAGATTTTTATTCTTCTATTGAATCATAGTAATACAATGGGGACAACAGTGAGAATTTTCCTCCTAAATTGGAAATAGAGGAAATAAGGTTTGCCATCTGTGGGAGTAAGCCTGGAGACTGTAAATATGTGCCTGTAGTGTTTGGGAACACCTAAAACTCCAGTTAAGGTCACCTGGCTGTAATTTCAGGCAGGCAGCTCTAAAATGTGATTTTAATTTAGTAATTGAAACCCAACTGTATTGTACTTTATATGGAGAAAGTTGAATGCATAGAAGACCGTCAGCATGGATAAATAGAGAAGTGAAATACAACTAGACAGTCTAGAGGCAGGGAAGCAGGGAACAAAAGTGTTCCAATCACTGCAAGATTTTGCAAGGCAATGATTTTTCACCCACAGCCCTACCTCTTATATATGACATCTTGCTTAAGATCACATATATTTCTATTTGTTTTTATTCTGTGCTCACCAAGGAGCATTATCATTATGAACTGTTCTTCTAATTAGAAGAATGTAACATGGGTGGGAAAATATCATTATTCTAAACCCTGGAAAGAGTATCTTTCAAGATAATTGGAGGAAGGGGCAGTCTAATTGGATTAATAAACTTCAATCTCCTGCGAATTTGAGACAGGCTTCCCAGGACTGATTACAATGGAGAGTTACTGACAAGGTAAGGGCCAGATCCAGAACCGTATCATCTGTGAAGCCTATTAGTATACAGGAAGCTGGCTTTCTCTGGGAAGCACACTGAATACTTAATGCTGCTATAGTTGGGTTATTAGAAATGATAACAATATATAGAATGGGGTGAAATTTATCAGCATATGAATATTTCCTTTTTCTTTACCTGCTACCAAAAGGGATTCTAGCTTGGCCTACTTCAGGTTTTCTTTTCCCCACCCTGAAAGTATGACCCTGATTTGCTTGAATAGTTTTTTTTTTTTTTAATGATTTTGCAATGGAAGATTGAGAGGAAAGGAAGGGGAAGCAATAGATATAAGGAGATCAAAACTGGGTGGGTTTTTGTTGGGATTTTAAAGAAGATTAGTTGTGGTCTACGAGAGAAATGAATTGGGGAGAGAAATAAAAGGAGTTTTTAAGAAGTAATCTTTAAAAACTATATATCATCTTCATGGAGTTTGAGGAAAAACAGTAAAACGCTTGTTATTTTGAAATTGTTTTGGTTGGATGGAATGCAATTTTTAACTCCAACACCAGTACAAGCCTAAATAACATGGAATATAGCTTTAGGAAGATTCCATATACATTTTATTACATAATCTAAATTATTGGATCAGAATAATATTTTTTAGAAGTTTATTTATTGGTATTTCACTTTTCAGGCACTGGGAACCCTGAATGTGAAGTATTAACTCACCCACTCCTATTGTTTAAGATACATATTAAACCATACCATTCTCCAGAGCTCCAAACCATATATCCAACTACCAAATGGTTATTTTCACTTGGATATCCTCTAAGCATCTCAGACTCAAGTGATCTCACCATTGTCTCTCCCAAATCTTCTCCTTCAGTGTTCCCTATCTTAGTGAATGGCACTATTTTATACCCAGATTTTTAAACAAAAACTCTGGAGTCTACCTTGACTCTTCCTCTCTGACATCCTACCTCTTTGTCTATTCTACTTCCTAACCATCTCTAAAATTTGCCCACTTACCTCATCTTCATTGCCATGACCTTGGATCAGATCACCATTATCTATCACCTGGGGTAAGTAAAATAGCTTCCTAATTGGTTTTCCCGCTTCAAGGCCTTCCTTAACCCAAACCACTAGATGAAACTGTTTAGTTGTATTCCTACCTCATATATTTCTCTTTAAGTATTTATCTTGAGTTTTCCTATTTGTTTTGTATGTATGCCATATTTATTATTTACTTAAGGTTTTTATTTGCTCCATCTGAACATCTTTAATTTCCCTACATTTTTAAAGCAATAAATCAATACCACTCTCTCTTTCTTCCCCCACAGAGACCTTCCTCAGGGAATTTTTTGTCTAACTGCCTGGACTGGTTGCATAGTTATCCCTTAGGACTTCTTTTTATGTCTTCCTGCATTGGATGCACAATTTCTTAGCTCCAAGTCTTCCTCATTCTTGATTTACTTCCTAAAGTAAAAGCTTATGAAAGTGTCATTGTGAAGTAAAATTTTGGAGTCTTTTCACGTCTTAAAATGGACTTGTTCTACCCTCATGTTAATTGATAGCTTGGCTGGTAATAAAATTCTTGGCTGAAAATCATTTTTCCTCAAACTCAAAGATTCTTTTCTGACATTTAATTTTATACACAAGAAGTCTGCTTTTCTCCCTGGAAGCTTTTATGATCTGCTCTTTTCATTTTTGATGTTTTCAAATTTTACAATGATTTTTCTAGGTGTGGGTCTTTTTTCCATTGCTCGGCATTTGGTCGAAACAGCCACTGTGAAGAGTTGTATCTCCTTTCAGTTGGCAAAAATTCTTGTTTTATTTCTCTGATAATTTCTTTCCTCTAGCTTTCTCCATTCTTTCTTCCCCAAATTTATTGGCTGGATGTTGGAACTTCTGGATTGATCTCTTTAATCTCTTATCTTTTTCCATGTTTTCCATTTATCTTTCTTTTTATTCCAAGTTCTAGGAAATATACCAGATGATCTCTTCTTATCTTTCTGTTAAAATTTTATTTTGGCAATTGGATTTTAAGCAAATCTGATCTCTCTTGCATCATATGCCAATGAAAGCGAAGGTCCTGTAATAACCCTGTACTTCTTTCCAAACTGCTCCCATACTGCATTTTCTACGCTGCTCTTTATTTCTTGGCTTTCTTTCCAATTTATAATCCAGCTTCTCATTTTTGCTTTCAGTACAGGAAATTCCTGAACAATATTTTGTAACCTGCTAAGAGACGTCTCTTTAGATCCAGCAGGGATCAACTCTGCCAGAGCAAGGATGCTTACTCTGAGCATAAAGTTGGATGGTATATTTCCAAACTAGACCAGGCCAGAACGATTATAAATGAAATTGGCAACATGACCTGAACTGAGAAAAGAGCCACATCTTGTGATGTAGACACATTTTGTGACCAAGAAAAGAGACTCGGGGAAGTCTTGCCAAAGGTTACAAATCAAATAAATGTCATAGTCTTGCATGTTCTTGACTCTACCTCTCCTCATGCTCCTTATGATCTCTGGGATAACTTCCTTCCTCTTTGCCATTTCAAAGCCATCAGAGCAGAGAAATACAGTGATTAAGAGCCTAGGCTCTGAGGTCAAACAGCTATGGATTTTATCCTCCCTCCATCACTTAGTAGCTCTATGACCTTGGAAAGTGTCTATACCGCTTTTGATTTACTCTCCAACCTCTCCACCTTGTTCTCTGCCCTAGCAGCCTTACCTCTGGATTCTATCCACGGCTCCTGTGTCCTGGAGCTTCTGGTTGTTCTCCACTATTAAGGAGCATCTACAGAAAATAGGAGGGTGGGAAGAGAAAGAGGAATGGGATATTTACTCCCCCACTTCTTCTCTTGGATTTGCCTTGGGCTGGTTGTATTCCTCTTCAAAGGTCAGGATTCTGTCAGGTGGCCCTCCCACATAGCTCTCTTTTTGGCTTCTGGTAATCAACCCACCCTTCCCCTATTAGGCTTAACGACCATAAGGCCCCAAAGTTACTAGCCTAATGATACTTCATTAACCCCTATGATATCATTACACCCTGCCTACCCTTTGATAAATAGTCCTTTTATTAAGCTCCCCTCCAATTAACCAATTTTGAGTGGGCATTTGTTTCCCGATAAGATCCTACAAATATATCTTTATAAGACTCAGTTTCCTCTTCTGTAAAATGGGGATAAAATCTTATTTACTTCATAAGTTCGTCATGAAGATTAATGAAATAATGGACACAAAACATTAAACATGGTATATAGAAGGCACTCAGTAAGTTTTAGCTATTATTATTAATTGTAGCAATATTCATTTTAAGATATGGGTCAAAATTCACCTCCTATTATTACATCTCAGAGTTCTGTTTTTCCCATATTTATGCATATTGTATTATTTTTTTAAGGATCATAGCACCTGTATTTAATGTAACTATTTCATTGCTTTTTCAGTGATTTTAATTACTTCATTCTCTTAGCTTTAATTCCTAATCTATGAAGTAAGGAAGTTGCTCTAGATTCCAATAGTTATGCATATTGGGGTTTTTCCTTATATTTCCCTGTAGTAAAAAAAAATGTTTATTTCTCAGTTTCTTTTCTCTTTTCTCCCATGTCTTGTCACTTCAACTACTAAAAGATAACTAGTAAGTAATATTAAAGGAACATTAATTAATAAACAGGCTGAAAGAGATAATTTAAATAGAAGTGGGTGTTCCTATTGCTAATACAACAGCCACACACACATACAAGTAAAAGTAAAAATGAGTGCCTACTGTGGGCAGGCACAATGGAACCTCTAATAGCCTAGTAAGTGAGCTAACGTATCCTTCATCCATAAAGAAAAAAGTAAATCTCTTTACAGATAGAATAAATTCAATCCTGCTTAGAATTCAGAAGTTCTGGCAGGAGTTATTAAGATGGACTAGTCGATTTTAGCTTTCCTAATCTTTAATTCTATGATGATCTTGATAGAAAGAGAAAGCAACAGAGGCTGCCCAGGAGTAGACTCAAAGTCACCAGTACTTAACACTCTGAAGCTTGAGAATATATAGATCTAAATGTTGAGCATTGCTTTGTATTATAAGGAAGAGCATAAAAACATCCCGGGAACAGATGTAAGAAATCCCTCTTTTCTTTTTTAGCAAAAAATATGGTTACTGTAGGCCACCACAGTCAGAACCAGAGGACACCATGCTGGCTAACGGAAACCAGATGCTTGGGTAAAGGAAGTCATGGATAAATATGAATTATTTTCAGCTGAATGACCTTCAATTATCTCCCTTAATGTTGCGTCTGGTTCTCTGCCATAATCTTCCTTTGGGTACCTAGAGAAGAGGACAACAAAGTGGCTCCATTATAGAGTGATTAATGGAGGAATGTACAAGGGTCAGGTATGGTATGTGAGAAAGTAAAGAAGGGAGAATACAAAAGACAGAGAGAAAGAGATGGATGGAGGGAAAGAGAGAGTAAAGAGAGAAAGAAAGAGACAAAGAAATGAACTTAAGATAAAAAATAAAAAGCAGAAAATATGTTTAAGTAGGTAGAATCCTGGCTAGAAGACAGGAGTCCTGAGTTCCAGTCCTTATTTTGGTAACAACACATTGTTGGAACAATTCAAAAACATTTATTATGAATCCAGTTTCTTGGCCTCATTATGCCAAGAATTCTCACCATTGCAAAATGGGGATATTCTTTGTAGATTTCCTAATTTCCAGAAATACTATGAAACTTGATTCATTTTACATCCCTCTAGCTCTATATTCCCAGTATTGTTTCCTTTACTCATACTACATCTTAGACTTGTAGTTAAACATCTTGAAGATGCCAGGACTAAATAGACATTTTCCTCTCCCTATCCGTTTTCCTGGAACTTGGTCTTGAACCACCTTTTTCCTTGAACAAAGTGCCTTTTGCAGCTAAATAGCTTTATTCTGCTAGCTACTCCATGACCCTTAAAAAGTGGCAGGCTCTCTTCATAGAAAGCAAACTGTTTGTGGAAAAATATAACTTTTAAAAAAAGATTCACTTTTAGATGTACTCCTTATCTTTCATAGGATTTTTGCTAAAATTTTCTCAATAATTTCAATACCTGCAGGAAAATCTCTATCTAGGTATCTTATCAAACTCAGACTTCTCACTTCTTTTTCCTTGTCTCTTCCCTATCTCCCTCCTTCTACTTAGAAAAATTTCTCTTTTTCTGACTTATTTCTCTTAATGGATCTATCATTTTTCTAGACATTCAGGTTTGGTAGTTTCTTCTTCCTTATTAGGTTTACTGATTATGTTCCAGTCAATATCAAGAAATCAGAGATTATCTATTTTAGGGTCCTTTACTGTGGCCTAAGGCTAAGAGGAGCTCTGGGGAATAAATAACAAAGACCAGATCCTATCCCCTTTCACTGTCTTAACAAACATTTCTCCAACAGTTTTCTTCTCTCTCTTCTAGATAATATATATATATATATATATATTTCCTTCTGGATCTTTCCTGTAAGCATACAAACTTGTTGTTATTTCTTCCATCTTCAAAAGAAAAACAAAACAAAACAAAAAATCTAAATCCTTATTTTTGCCCTACTTCTCTCTCTGCTAGCACCTCATTTCCTGTGCCCCTTTACAGAAAACTTCTCAAAAGAGTTATAGATATTCCAATTTTCTCCTCCCTTTCTTTCTTAAACCTACCCTATTCAGGCTTTTTGCTCTCACCACTCCACCAAAATTGCTCTGGTTAAGATCACTAAGAACCTTGATGATAAATCCAGTGGTCATTCTCAGGCCTCATTTTACTTGTAATGACATCAACATTTGACAAAGTTGATCACCCCTTTTCTTTGATACGTTCTACTCAATTGGCTTCCAGGATAATGTGTCTTGGCTTTCCTTCTGCCATCCTGTTGGGCTGTCTCATTCTTTTTGTGGTCCCTTCTCTTCTTTTAGAACTATTAATGTTATGATAACCTAGGTTCTCCTCTCTATCTACACTCATTTTCTTGGTGAACTTATCCAGTCTCATAACTTTAAATACTCTCTGTGATGGTTAGTTTTATGTGTCCACTTAGTTACAGTGCCCCGTTATTGAATCAAACACTAATTCGGTGCTGCTGTGAAAGTATTTTGTAGATATGGTTCACATCAACAGTTGATTTTATGTAAAGGAGATTGCCCTCAATAAAGGGGGTAGGCCCTCAGAGCAAAAACTGAGGTTCCTGGAGAAGAAATTCTGTCTCAAGACTGCAGCATCAACCCTTGCCTGAGTTTCTTACATGCCATGCTGGCCTGCCCTCTTGATTTCAGACTTGCCAGTACCCACAATCATGTGTGCCATGGCTTTGAAATACATCTCTTTTTATTATCTCCCTAAATATTAATGTATACTTATCCTGTTGATTGTACTTCTCTGGGGAACCCTGACTGATAAAATATGCTAAAGACTCCCAAATTTATATCTGTAATCCAGACTCTTTCCTGAATGTTAAGTACCTATGCATTACCTCCATATGTACATAATATGTATAAAAGTGAATTCCTCATCATCCTCTCCAAAGCTGCCCCATCTGTAGTCTTCTCCACCTCAATTATTGGCTGCTCTATCTTTCCGGTTGCTCTGACCAAAAATATTGAGTTTTCCTTGACTCCTTTTGTCTTCTTTCATTCCATATCTAATTCACCATGAAATCCTGTTGGCTCTACTATCAAAAAATATTTAGAATTGTACGTTTCTCACCACCTTTATTTATTTATTTATTAGTCTGGACCAAGCTAGAATCTTCCCTCATCTGGATTACTGTGTCTCAAAAATGGTCTCCCTGCTTCTACACTTGACTCTCTAAGTTCTATTCTTAGCACAGCAATCAGAGTGATGCTTTTTCAAATGCATATCAGATCATACCACTCCTAGACTCAGAATCCTTCAACGGCACCACATTTTGCTCACAGGAAAAGCCAAAGTCTTTATAATGGCTTAGAGACCTTTCATGATCTTGCCTTTTGATCTCCCCCTCAGTTGGTGTTGCAGCCACATTGGTCTCATTTTTTTTCTAGAACACAGCAAGAACTTTCCTACCTCAAGGCTTTTGACGTAGGGGTTCTGTCTGAGACATTCATCTCCAAGACACCCATCTAGATACCTTCTTTTGCTACCTCAAGCCTTTGCTCAAATTACATCTTTTAATCAGGCCTGCCCTGGATACCTTTTTAAAAATGGTAAAGTGCTCCACACCTTACTCCACCTTGTGATCCCTCTGGCTTGTTATATTTTATCCCATAGAACTTATCACTTTCTAACATAAAAAATAATTTGCTTAATTATTATGTTTACTATTTTTATCTGTCTTTATCCACTATAATGTAAGCTTTGGGAGGAGAGGGATATTTTTTCTCTCATATGTTCACTGTGTATCCCAACCATATTGACTAGGTCTTGGCAAATAGTAGTTGCTCAATATATACTAGATGAATAAATTAGTGACTTGAGTAAAAGAAACTCTAGAGGAGGGAATCCCTCTAACTGAGTTCCCACATCATCAGGAAGATATTCTATTACTGTGATCTGTGTCACTGACTTGGTGGATCAAGAAACACCCTTGTGGGCTCTTTAAGACATGAAAAAACTACCTTATAGACAGAGCTAGCCAGGAAATGTTGGAATCACCATAGCCACATTTTCCTCTAGTATCTTGTCAGAACAACCCTCTCTAGGAGGGACCACAGCCCTAAAGTCTGTCGTTTATTCTCCAATATTTTTCTCTACTCACATCGTCCTAGTTCTATCATAAGACCCTATATGTGACTTAACTTTAGTCATTAGCTCATCTTGCTCCTGTCTTTTGCTTACATCTAAAACTAAAACCTCGTGAGTGCCATTCCCCAACTTGGTTCCAATTCATTTTTGCCTCCCATCCAATCTTTGATGATTCATTGCCACATTGATTAAAACAAGACAACAGTACTTATAACATTTAATAGTATCTACCCATTCTAGCTCTCAGCTTCTTCTTTAAGATGTTCATTAAAATATTTTCTAGACTTTATAACAACACTCAAATTTATCTCCCACCCCAAGTCTCTTCTTGACTTAATTTACTCTTGTATAGCTTCTATGTTAAGCTTATGAAAATAAACTTCTGATCTCATCACACCTTGATGTAGCTCCCAAAGCCTGCTGAATAAAGCTCAAACCTCTGGGCTAAGTATTCAAGGCTGTCTATAATCTAGACACAGTCCATCTCTCCAGCCCCATTTCTAACTGTATTTCTGGCACACCTTAAACTTCAGACAAAATGGAATAGTTGATGCTCATTAAACAGATCAAGTAGATTTCCTACCACATGACTTTCTCATATTGTCAACTCCAATTGGAATGCCTTTCCCCCCCCTTTTTTGCCTTATGAATTCGTTCCCATCTCCAAATAAATTTAAATATCATCTCCTCTGAGAAATTACCTTGACGTGTGCCTCATTAAAGAAGATATTTCCTTTCTCTAAAGCCACACAGAACTTTATCTGTACTTCTCTTCCAGAAATGATCACTTTTCTATTATATTTATACATGTACTAGTTATTTTTCTCTCTTCATCCCCCCATCCCCACATCCCAGACAGTGAGCTTTCCGTCAACAGGCTGGGTTCTATTCCTCTTGCTGTCCTCCACAGTTCCTAGTTCTCTGACAGGCCCCTCAGTTATCAATCTGTTGAATACACGTTGAATGAGTTTTCCATTTTCTCTATTGGGCTCTGGAATTCTGCATTGACTCCCTGCATCCCTTTCCTCTTAAAACATCCTACTTTTCTGTCATCTGCTTTCTTTCATTTTCTGATACTTTTGGTCTCTGATTTCATATTAGAGCGCATGCTTTAAGCTAGCCAATAAGAGAAGAGTGTAAATAAATCAGGGAGTCCTCAAATCATTATTTCCTCATGTGCACATTCACCAAATTGGTCCATGTATTTTCAATGTAAAGTACATCCTCTGTTTATAACTCTAACCTTTGCATTATAGGTTGTACAGTTTTCAAAGTGCTTTCATAATTTTTTCTCCATACAATTTTTAAGGTCCAACTAGCAAATCTTATGAGTAGACCATATTGTTCTGCTTCCTTTGGAAGTCAGAAGTACTAAAAAGCAAATACCTTGAATGATCCAGGATGATCCTATTTTCAGATAGCCTCTCCTGGTGAAAGTTTCCAGTTTTGGCAACAGTTATTATGGTTGCTGTGGTAAACAGTTTCTATGCCTTTATCCTTTCTTATTCTTAGGCAGTTGAGGTCCGAGTGAGAGGAAGGGTCATGATAATTTATTTCAACAGAAATAAAGCAATAACTGGCTTTACTGGCATACGTTCATTTTGGTAGCCTTGTCTGTTCACTTGAAGAAAAGTAGCTACCTGAGGATCAAATAAGCATTTATTGAGCATATACTCTGTATTCAGTCATGTGCTAGATTAGAAGGACTCTGAGAGAAGGGACTTAGATGCATTCATCTTTGTTTTAATTCTCTTTCCTCCAACAGGGCAAGTTTAACTTCTTATTAAAAACGTATTGGGGAGCAGATATACCTCAAATGGTTAAGTGCCTACTTTCCATGTACGAAGTCCTGGGTTCAGTCTCCGGTACCTCCTTAAAAAGTGTATTGATTCTTTGCTATGCACTAGGCACAGTTCTAGGCACTGAGTATATAAAGATACTGTGTATATAAAGTCTGGTACCCACTTTTGGGGAAACACACAAAAGCAAAATGATTACAATGTAGAGTGGCAGGTTCTGTATCAGGTATTTCTTCACATTCTTCAGCTCTTCTGTACTGGGATGTGATGGAAGCACCTTGAATGGCCAGCTCAGGTATCACTCCTCTTTGGAATCTTTTCCTGGGTTTAAAAAGGAATTAGTTGGGGCTCAATTCATGTTTGTTCAACAAAAGAATGACTATAAAATTTTAACCACAATATAAGGCCCAATGTAGTAAAATGGTCAGTGAATGCTAGAGGCAATGAATGCTGTAGGATTTTGCAGGGAGATCACTTAAAGAGGGGTTTGTGGGGTGTAGGACTGAATTGCCTAAACCTGATCTAATTGTTGATCCCTCAAAATAGATTAAGATTAAATTCTAGGTCTGATCATACTATAAGTTCGGAGTCATAGGTCAGCTCAAGCTGAAGAATGTTTCTATACCCTCTTTAGAGTGAAAACTGGGAAAAATTCCTAGATTAATTTGGGGGTATGTGGCATTTTGGCTCTCTGACCAGAGATTAGACTGACATTTTGTGCAGCTATGAATTTTCCCTTGCTATTCTTTGTGGAACTTTGGGAAATAAATCCTAAATGAGTGTGACATGAAAGTCTGTAAAATGATCTTCCTGTGCTTCTTAAAAGGTGGTGAAGTCTATAACCAAAAGATGAGTTTTTTTTGCATCTGGGAAAGAGTGTTGGATTCTATTCTGTGTCATCTATCATAAGCTGCTAGTTGCAGTCCAACAGATGAATATTTATTACAGGCATTGATGGAAGAGGCAAGAAAAGCCCAGTTTGATTTTCCAGATCTAAGGCTGTGTTTTGAACGACCACTTAGAAAAATACTTTGACTTAAACACTGAGCCAGCTTGGAACTGTCACCACCAAGAGGGAAGACGTCTGGAGTATTGCAGTGTCATTTCTGGATAGTTTGGGTTTCATGGCTTGTTGTACATTACTAAAGGGAGACAAGTGGATCCCGTATAGGATTAGGGGCTACATGAAACCATTAGTGCTGTCGTGGCAGGCAGAAAACAAGACCACCAGGCAGAGCACCAGACCACCCAACACAAAACACAGTTCCCTTTAGCAATATTGTAGAGACTATATGCCCTTGACATTTGCATTTCAGAGTGCTGAGCCACCAAGCACGATGTAGGATAATTATTGTTTGTGATGATGTTTAGCAACCCTCACAATGTGGACCACCAATTCTGGTTTGGTTTTCTTCTTTTTATTAGCACCATCTGAGAATGCCTGTGGTAGAGACTTTGGTAAAATTTGTCTGTCTTGTGGCCAAAGGAATGAAAGGAAAAGCAACTTAGTTTGCTAATATGGAAGAATTCAGCAACAAAAAGCCCATGACACATGTCTAAAATAGGCTTCATTGAGGACTATTTTTTTTTTCAAATAAAGCATACCAGAATATTCTGCTACTGCTTCTTAAAGTACACTCTACATGAAAATAGCTTTGTCCTCATTTCAGAGCTGTGATAGAATCCTTTATCCTAGAAAACTTTCTGGTCAATACTTCTGTCTCAGGTAGACCTGGCTGTCTCTGATTAAAATAAAAGAAACTTTTTTTTTTTTCCTAAAAAAAAGTCAATATGATTGTTTAAGATTAGTTATTTGTTTATTTTCTTGCATAACTTTATTTGTTTTTGTAAAGGAGAAGTTAGTCTAATCTCTCTCCTTTACCTCTGGGACTCTTCTCCTTGTCCTTATTTCATTTTATTCCCCCTCTTAAACTGAGTGTCTTGGTCAAATTCTTAAACTTGAATTTACCTCTACTATTTCCTGTCTGACCTATTTGTTCCCTGATGAAAAATTTCCTATTCAACCAGTTTTTTTTTGTTGTTGTTGTTGTTGTTAATACTTTCTTCTCTTGTATTCTTCTCTCAGTCAGCATTTTATTGAAGTTGATCCACAGATTTCCCCAGGTGTTTACAAGTCTCTACCCAATTAAATATCTTTCTTACCTTTATGATTTCAATGCCTTTTAAATTTAACTTTTGTTTTCAAGGAAATTTCCATTCCCTTTGAGAATTTTGGATTTAAAAAAAATGGAAAACTAAACATCCTGAAGTCAATAATATATCATCTTTGGTTTCTTATTAGAGTTTAGATTGCAGATCTTGTTATGAATTTGATTTAGCATGCCATTGTTGTCATTGTTTGTAAGACTGACTTTTAGTGGGAGAAACAAAGAAGTACCTTAATAATAAGTATCTTATTACTATTGGCAATAAGAGTACCAAATAAATACTCTTAACACTACAGAGAAATTAAATTTCATATCTAATACAAAAATCTCTTGTTTCAAAACCTTTGGCAAAAATAAATAAAAATCGAATTATTGTCCACTAAAACCAATCCTTGAACGGTAGCAGTAGTGGAACTGGGACTGTTTACCATTCCAGTCTGTTGCTGTAATAAGAATCACTACTATGTTACAGGTAAGATTCTGACTGTAGGAGAGGGCTAAAGGTCTAGTATATTCAATTAACATTCATTCAGAGGGGTCACATCTAAATCCAACTCAACAGGAACAGAGAATGTAGGCCTCCTGCCTAGCTCACAGTTCTATAAATATTTGATGAACAGTTGGCAGGAGCCAAACATAATTAGAAAGAGCTGTAGGCAAAGAATGAGGCAAAACTGTAAATGGGATAGATCTGGAAGAAAACACTCATGAAGGTCATAGTTTTCAGAGCTGAGATCCCTGTTTTCACTTCTACATATGTGCAAGCTGTTTTGGAACCCACCTTGTATGCCATGGTCTTCAGTAACTAATCTCAAATTGAATTCCATTCTGGAATGTTGATGTTTCCAAAGATTAAAATATTCACCAGTATGTAACAATTAAAATTTCTCATCAACTTACCCAGACCTCTTCTGGTCGTAGCTTCTTTGCTATCCTTACAAGAAATTGTGAGTTTCTCATATTGTTTTATATACTCTCTGGTTTTACTTGTGTGAGTGTGTCTTCTTTCTTACTCAGGAGATTTCTCTGCTTTCCCATGCCCTGCATCACTCTTTCATCCCCAGAGGCTGATCTGTCCATTTCCTGTGGGGTAGATGCTTGGTCCAAATGTGTGTGATTATGAAGTTTCCCCTGGGGTCTGGGATAGCGGGAGGAGTTAGTTCTTGGTGCCTGGTGCACACAGTTGATGTCTCAGGAGAAGACTCATAGAAAATAATTAACTGAACATTTGTCAAAAATACTGGCACGTGCATATGTCTTTTAACTCCCCAAAGATTTGCCTTCTGCTTTGCTAACCTCAGGATACTGGCCAGCCAGATGGAAAGACTGCCAAGCATATCCAGTTCATGTAGCCAGAAGGCTGATCCACTTGACTATCTGGAAATCATTCTTTTACTCACTTGGGAGGTTCTGGGGCCTCTTTATTTCCTCAGAAACAAGGCCCACCCAAATGATTTCAAGAGCACATTGCAGCACTGCCTCCGCAAGCAGACAAGTTGTGAAAGTTGGAAATCTATAGCTCCTCTCCTCCCCGTTAAGTGCAGTACATTCTTTTCCCAGCCACG
>JAQZBX010068504.1:0-15740 GCA_029593785.1 Cabassous unicinctus | reverse complement strand
AATAATAATAAAGCTATGAGGGGGTCCAGGCAGCCAAATCCACAGAAGTTAAAACACTCTCCACCTTCTGTCAGAGCCCTCCCTCCCTCAGATTATGTTCCCACAAGCCAGCAGGCAGCGGGAGTCGCGGATGTAGGATCCGTGTCTCCAGCCAGCCATTTTCTGTGCGGGCGGGGCTCAGCCATCCATGCTGACCACCAAAGGCAGGCTCAGAACTCACGAATCTCCACTGATCACTCCACGCCACTGATCTGCCAGCTGCTAGATGACCCAAGCCTCTCACTCCGTGTGCCCACAGCACAGACCCTCGGGCAGGACCGTGTCCACAGTCGGCCGTCCCCGGAGATCTGAATCGTGAGCACCCACCTAGATTGACACCATCTTGGTCCCCCCCCAACTTAGCCTTTAAAGAACTAGCATAAAGAGGCAAAGCCAAGATCCTTAAAACTTGGGAAAACTGTTAAAGAGTTTCAGTTACTGGGGTGATGAAAAAGAAAACACAGGTTTAAAAATGGTAGGAGATCATCAGTGTTAGTTATACTATCTGTGACTGAAAGGTGTACTCTGTGTATGTAATATTTCAATTGAAAGGAAGTGAGACAGTAATGTAGAGACTGTATAACATAATGATTTTGGTGGTGGATGAAGATTGTGGATACTAGTATAAGTATAAGAATGCTCTTCCTTTACAAAGTGTTAAATATAAGGTGATATATGAGAAAATTACAACTAATGTAACATATAGATTATAATTAATAGTAATATTGTAATTTATTTGCAGCAATGACAAAGAAGGCAGGTCAAAGGAACAACACTGGGGTATGTGGTGGTATGGAATTTTTCCTTTTGAAGGAATGCAAATGTTCTAAAAATTGACTGCGGTGATTTTACCACAACTCTGTGATGAATATGAGAGTCACCAAGTATACACTTTGAATGGATTATACAAAGCATGTGAGAATATAACACAGTCAATCCTGTAATGGAAGATGGACTGTGGTTAAGAAAACAAATATGAGAAAATTCTCTCATGAACTATAACATGTATATAATACTAATACAGGGTGATATTACCTGGGTAAGTTGGGAGCAAAATACACCAAATATAAGATATTTACTATGGTTAGTAATAATATATTCACATTGTTTTATCTAATTTTTCTTTAATGTAATTTTTCTTTATCTTTAAAGAAGATTTACATTACACAATTTTTACATAGAAAATATAGGGCATTCCCATATAGCCCATCCTCTCCCCATCCCACACTTTACTTTATTAACATCTGTCATTAATGTGGTACATTTGTTACAACTGATGCACACATATTGAAGCATTGTTTCTAACCATGGTCTTTAATTTAAATTACAGTTTACATTTTGCACTGCACAATCTTATAGGTTTTGACAAAATATGCAATGGCCTGTAACCATGCAGTTAGGTTTTTTATTTTAACTCTTTCTTTTTTTTTAATATAAGAATTTATGACTATACATTTCCCTCTCAGCACTGCTTTTGCTGCATCCCATAGGTTTTAAAAAGTTGTGATCTCATTTTCACTTGTTTCAAGATAGTTACTGATTTCTTTTCCAATTTCCTCCTTGAACCACTGATTCTCTAAGAATGTGTTATTTAGCTTTGATATCTTTGTGCCTATTCTGTTCTCTACACCTTACTGATTTCCAGCTTAATTCCACTTGGTCAAAAACATTGCTATGTATAATATTTTTAAATATACTTTAAAAAAAAACAGATTACATAAATATTACATAAAAGAGATAGGGGATTCCCATATTTTCCAACACTAACAACTTCCTTCATTAGTGTTGTGCATTTAGTAAAATTGATGAACACATTTTGGAGCATTGCCACTAAGTGTGGATTATAGTTTAGACAGTAGTTTCCACTCTCTCCCACATACTTTTGTAAGTTATTACAAGATATATAATGGCCTGTATCTGTTATTGCAATGTCATTCAAGATAATTCCCAAGTCCCAAAAAATGTCCCAAAATTACACATATTTTCCCCCTCCCTCCATTCAGAACCTCCAGTGTCCACTGCATCCTCATCAATGATAAAATTTCTCCCATTACTAGAATCACAATAAGTTTATAGTAGAACAGTAAGTCTACTCTAGTCCATTGTTCATTCCCCAATCCTGAGGATTCTGGGATGGTGATGCACACTCCATCTCCAATTGAGACGGAGCTTAGATCCCATGGGGCAGATGGATGGGACTATCTTACTTACAATTGCAGACTCTCTCTGTTCCTTGAGATGGGTGTTGTTAATCATTATTTCCTTGTTAGCTGTGCAGGGTGAGTCCAGTGAATGGACTAGGAAGGTAGGAGTTGCAAATCTGTTGAGATTCAGGTTCCAACTGGTACATGGACAGCCCAAATATTTAAGTCTCTTGGACATAAACCTTCAACTCTAGTATTAGCTAGAGGTTCAAATAGAAGGGACAGAAGAGCCATGTGTAAGGAAACCACAACTGAGCCCAACTCTGTCACACTGGGAAGCATAAATTCCAAAGTAGGGCCCACTGGCAGGGAATCAAACTCCTGAGTTGTCTACACTGCCTATAGTGTCTGGTTGTCTCCAGAGCCCTCAGGAGGCCCACTATTTAAGGTAATATTTATGATGACAATCAATGATTTCCTGCTGAAACATGCATAAGCCTAACCTCTGGAATGACCTCCTGACTCACTTTAACTTCTCTTAGCCATATAAACTCATTTGTCTTTACCCTTTCTTCCTTTTGTTCAAGGTTTTTTTCCAGTTACATTGATAGTTGGTGTTTGGTAGTAATCCCTCAGTGCCAGGGAGGATCATCCCTGAGAGTCATGTCCCATGATGGAGAGAAGGTAATGCATTTATATACTAACCTCTGCTTAGAAAGAAGCCACATTTGAGCAACAAGGAGGCTCTCAGGTGGTAACTCAGGCACCCTATAATACTTGGCTAAGTTTCAATTTCAAAAGTAAAGGTTGATAAGTACAGTCATCAAAATTAAGGGCCCATCAATTGTCCATACTCCTCATTAGTCACTGCCCCTGTATTCAGGGGATTCTTGATCTCTTATTAGAGAATGTGGCAGAGCTCTCCAGGATGGGAATTTGATATTCTTTTGGTTATTGTGTGAATCTCCACCCACTGTGAAAATGCCGCATGAACACAAACACATGCATATGCCTTATAGGTATGTCCCAGGTGAACCTCCTCCCATGCATCCCCCATTTCTGATACTCCACACCAATGATCTTCCCCTGATACAGTCATAGTAATTCTGTGATCCAAAACTTATTAAAAAATGAAGCCAACAAAATAACTAAATACAATTAATAGGAAAATGATATAATAATGATAGTATTTAAATAATGAATAAAATACAAAAAATTAATGTTGGAAATAATAAAAAGATATAAAATTAAAATAGTTTGATGTTATATCTTTCATCAGTACAATATTTGTTGTCTTGTATGTACAGTGATATTTTCTTCCATTTATTCCCCCAGTATCTTATTTTTTTTATTTTGTCTTCAAAGAAGCTTTAGGTTACAGAAAAGTCACATACAGAATATAGGTGATTCCTATATGCCCAACATCCTCACCCTTTCCTCCATCCCCTTTAATAACATTTTACATGTGGATGGTACATTTGTTACAATTGATGTACAGATATTGAAACATTGCTACTAACCATGGTCAATGATTTACATTATGGTTTACATTTTCAAAGGTACACTTTTATATATTTTGATGAAGTTTAACATGGTCCGTATCAATCATTGCAAGATCATGTAGAACAGTTCCATTGCCCCAAAAATGTCCCATGTTCCATCTATTCTATTTCTCCCTCCCCCTCCACTCGGGACCCATGATAACCACCAAGATTAATTCATTGAAGGATAAGATTCATAGTTATGTGCAACAACATTGGGGGCTTGACATACTGGCCTACCCTCTTCTATTAGGCACTGCCTATGCTCTGAATAGACTCCTATCCTATATTTGAAATCATAACGGGACTCCACAGTTTGGGAGTCCAACATATTTCTGCTCATTATGTGAGTCAACACCCACTGGCAAAACACTCTATGACAATATGAACATGGCACACTCCCTAGAATTCTGCCCCAGGTGCACACTGTCCAGCATGCCCCAGCTTCCAACACCGTAAACCAGTAAGCTTCCCCTGCCATATTTACCAAAAGAATATCCCTAATGTTGTTGTTTCAACCACATACCTGCATATCCCCAGAATTCACCTTCTCCCTCCCCCAAGACTACCTCCAGTTCCATGGACAGTGCAACACACCCTCCACACTCTACCCACCTCACAAACAAGCACTGCTTAGCCCAGTAGCATCACTACATCACTGTTATGTCCATCTACTGCACAACTACACCCTTCCACCTTATCACAGATTTTGCCCATATGGGCATTTGTTCACAACATTCTTCTCCCTCTCTGTCTCCTGTAAATCTATCTTCCAAACTCTAGCTCTGTGAGTCCATTCAATTTGCTTAATTCATATCAGTGAGGTCATGTAAAATTTGTCCTTCAGTGCCTGGCTTGCTTCACTCAACATAAGGCTCTTCAAGATTCATCCATATTATCCCATGTGTTAATACTGCATTTCTTATTACAGCTGAGTAATATTACATTGTATGTATATAACACAATTTGTCTATCCATTCATCTGTTGATAGACATTTGGGTTGTTTCCAACTTTTGGCAATAGTGAATAATGTTACTATGAACATTGGTGTGCACCTATCTGTTCATGCCCCTGCTTTCAATTCTTCTGGGTATATAGTCAGCAGTGGGATTGCTGGATCATATGGCAGTTCTATAGGTAGTTTCTTGAGGAACTGCCAAATTGTCCTCCATAATGTCTGCACCATTTTACATTCCAACCAGTATTGAATAAGTGTTCCTATTCCTCCACATCCTGTCTAACACCAGTAGTCCTCTGTTTTTTTTTAATAGCCACCAGTCTATTGGGTATAAGATGATATCTCATTGTAGGTTTCATTTGCATTTCCCTAATAGGTAGTGATGTTGAGCATCTTTTCATGTGCTTTTTAGCTAATTGTATTTCTTCTTTGGAGTAATGTTTATTCAAATCATTTGCTTATTTTTTAAATGGGTTCTTTGTCTTTTTATTTTTGAGGTGTAGGATTTCTTTATATATGCAGGATAAAAAGCCCCTATCAGATATATGGTTACCAAATATTTTCTCCCATTCAGTAGGTGCCTTTTCACTTTCTTGACAAACTCCTTTGAGGTGCAAAAGTTTTTAATTTTGAGGAAGTCCCATTTATCTATTTTTTCCTTTCATTTCTTGTGCATTGGGTATAAAGTTCATGAAATCATTTCCTAATACAGGGTCCTGTAGATGCTTCCCTACATTATCTTCCAAGATCTTAATGGCCTTGGCTCTTATATTTATATCTTTGATCCATCTTGAGTTGATTTTTGTATGAGATGTGAGATAGTGTTCCTTGCTCATTCCTTTGGATATGGATATCCAGTTCTCCAAGCAACATTTGTTGAAAAGGCCATTCTTTCCCAGTTGAGTAGGCATTGTGGCTTTGTTGAATATTAGCTGACTGTATATATATATAGTTGACTATATCGGAAGTCTCAATTCAGTTCCATTTGTCAGTATATCTATCCTTGTTCTAATATCATGCAGTTTTGACCACTGTAACTTTGTAGAATGTATTAAAGTCAGGCAGTTTGATTCCTCCAATTTCATTTTTCTTTTTCAAACTGTCTTTGGCTATTCAGGGCCCTTTGCCTTTCCAAATAAATATCATAGTTAGCTTTTCCAATTCAGTAAAAAATACTGTGATGTTTTTTATTGGGATTGTGGTAAATCTGTAAATCAGTTTGGGTAGGATAGACATGTTAATGATGTTTAATCTTCCTATCCATGCACAGGGAATATTCTTCCATTTATTTAGGTCTTCCTGGATTTCCTTTAACAATGTTGTGTAATTTTCTGCATACAATTCATTTACATCTTTAGTTAAAATTATTCCTAGGTATTTGATTCTTTTAGTTGTTAATGTAAATGGGTTTTTTTCTTGATTTCCTCTGCAGTTTACTCATTATTGCTGTACAGAAATGCTAGTGACTTTTGCACATGGATCTTATAACATGTTATTATACTGAACTCATTTATAAGCTCTAGAAATTTTGATGTAGATTTCTCAGGACTTTCTATGTAAAGAATCATGTCATCTGCAAATAGTGATATTTTTACTTCTTCCTTTCCAATTTGGACGCCTTTTGTGTTTTTCTTGCCTAAGTACTCAAGTAAGTACTTCTAACACAATGTTACATAAAAGCAGTGAAAGTGGACATCCTTGTCTTGTTCTAGACTTTAGAGGGAAAGCTTTTAGGATTTCACCATTGACTATTATGTTAGCTGTGGGTTTTTCATATATACCCTTTATCACCTTGAGGAAGTTTCCTTGTATTCTTATCTTTGGAAATGTTTTTATCAGGAAAGGGTACTGTAATTTGTTGAATGCTTTTTCTGCATATATGGAGATGATCATGTGATATTTTTCTTTCTGTTTATGTGGTACATTACATTGATTGATGTTCTTATATTGAACCATCCTTGTATACCAGGGATGAAACCCACTTGGTCATTGTGTATAATTCATTTTATGTGTTGTTGAATATTATTAGCAAGGATTTTGTTGAGAATTTTAGGATCTAGGTTCCTTAGAGAGATTGTTCTATAGCTTTCCTTTCTTGTGACATCTTTGTTTGGCTTTGGTATTAGGGTAATGTTCTCATTATAGAATGAGGTAGGCAATGTTCGCTCTACTTCTATTTTTGGGAAGAGTTCAGCAGGATTAGTGTTAGTTTTTTCTGGAATGTTTGGTAGAATACACCTGTGAAGACATCTGGTCCTGGGCTCTTCTTAGTTGGGAGGTTTTTGATGAGTAAATCTATCTTGTTAATTGTAATTGGTCTGTTGAATTCATCAATTTCTTCTTTGGTCAATGTTAGCTGCCTGTGTGTTTCTAGGAATTTGTCCATTTACTCTAAATTATCCATCCTGTTGGCATACAATTTTATCAAAGTATCCTCTTATGATACTCTTTATTTCTTTGAGGTCAGTGGTGATATTCATGTCCTCATTTCTTATTTTAAGTATTTACATCTTCTCTCTTTTTTCCTTTGTCTATCTAAGGGTTTGTCAATTATATTAATCTTCTCAAAGAACCAGCTTTTGGATATGTTAACATTTTCTAGTGCTTACTTATTTTCAATTTCATTTAGCTGTGCTCTAATCTTTGTTATTTCCTTCTTTCTATTTGCTTTGGGGTTAGTTTGTTGTTCTTTTTCTAATTCTTTTAGGTGTGTAATTAGATCTTTCATTTTAGCTCTTTCTTCTTTTTTAATATAAGCATTTATGGCTATAAATTTCCCTCTCAGCACTGCTTTTGCTACATCCTATAGGTTTTGATACATTGTGTTGTGGTTTTCATTCATTTCAAGGTAGTTACTGGTGTTTTTTTTTTTTGTCGTTGTTTTTGTTGTTGTTTTTTGAGATTTCCTCCTGGACCCACTGATTGTCTAAGCATATATTGTTAAACTCTCATTGTGCCTGATCTGGTTCTCAGTTCCTTACTGATTTCCAGCTTCATTCCATTGTGGTCAGAAGAATTTCTTTGTATAATTTCAATCTTTCTGAATTCATTCAGGGTTGTTCTCTAACCTATCATGTGGTCTATCCTGGAGAATGTTCCATGTGTACTCGAGAAGAATATATATCTTGCTGTATTTGGCTTTAATGTTCTGTATATGTCTATTAGGTCCAGATACTTTACTGTATTATTCAAAGTCTCTGTTTCTTTATTGATCCTCTGTTGAGATGTTCTGTCTAATGGTAATAATTGTGTATTAAAATCCCCCACTATACTTGTAGAAACATCTATTTCTTCACTTAGTTTTTCCAGTGTTTTCCTCATGTATTTTGAGGCACCTTGGTTAAGTGCATAAATGCTTATCATTGTTCTTTCTTTTTGATAGATTACCCTTTTATTAATATACAGTGGCCTTCTTTGTTTCTTGCAATAATTTTGCATTTAAAGTCTATTTTGTCTGATATTAATGTAGCTATTGCTGCCATTTTTGTATTATTGTTTGCATATAAAATTGTTTTTAAAATATTCACATTCAACTTCTGTGCATCCTTGGTTCTAAAGTGAGTTTCTTGTAGACAGCATATAGATAGATCATATTTCCTTATCCATTCTACCAATCTGTGTCTCCTGATTGGAGAGTTTAATCCATTACCATTCAATGTTATTACCATCAAGGAATTACTTATATTAGCCATATTTTCTTTAGGTTTATGTATGTTATATATATTGTTTTATTTTTCTTTTTATCTTTTTAGTTATTCTTACCAATAATCTTATTTCCTACACTCTCCTCCAACCCTCTCTCTCCTGTTTTTTTCCTTTCTACCTGCAGAACTCCCTTTAGTATTTCTTGAAGGGCAAGTTTCTTGTTGACTAACTCTCTTAATTTCTGTTTATCTGTGAATATTTTGAACTCTCCCTCATTTTTAAGTGCCAGCTTTGCTGGATAGAGAATTCTTGGTTGGAATTTTTTTTTCCTTTTAGCATATTAACTATGTTATACCACTACCCTCTTGCCTCCATGGTTTCAGATGAGATATTAGCACTTAATCTTTTTGAGCTTCCCTCGTATGTGATGGATCTCCTTTCTCTTCATGCTTTCAGTATTCTCTGTCTTGTGCATTGGAAAAATTTGACAAGTATGTGTCTTGGGATAGTCCTGTTAGGATTTATACTCTTTGCACTTCCTGGACGTGTACATCCATGTCCCTTAAAAGTCTTGGGAAATTTTCAGCCATTATTTTCTCTAACACTCCTTCTGCTCCCTTCCCCTTCTCTTCTCCATCTGGAATGTGTGTATAATGCATATATTTGTACATTTTATGTTGTCATTTAAATCCTTAAGTTCCTGCAGGATTTTTTGTATCTTTTTATCTATCTGTTCTACTTTCTGTTTGATTTCAGATGTACTGTCTTCAACATCACTAATTCTTTCTTCTGCCTTTTCAAATCTACTGTTATGTGCTTTGAGTGTATTTTTGATTTCTTGCATTATGCCATTCATCACCATCATATTCATTATCTTTTTATTTACATTCACAATGTCTTCAGTATGTTCTCCCAGTGTCTTCTTAATATTTTTTTTTATCACTTCCTTCACTTCATTAAATTGATTCATGATATTTGTTTGGACTTCCCTGATTAGTTGTTTCCTGTTCTACATCTCCTCCTGTTTTTTAGTTTGTTTGTTAGACTGGGCCATGTATTCCTGTTTCTTAGTATGGCTTGTAAATTTTTTTTTGATGTTTAGGCATCTATTTATCTTGATGTGCTTACTTGGTTAGTTAGCTTCTTTTTCTCCTCTAGGGTTTAATTTTGTTCTTTTGTGTGTCTGTGTGTGTTGTAAGGTTCTTTTTTTACACTTGGTTCCTCTTATTCTATATTCTTGCATTTGTTTGTTTTCTCTTGAAAAAAATATTAGGACCAGATAAAAGAAAAGGGATAAGAAGACAAAGAGAAAACTTATAACAATAATAATTTTTTAAAAAGGAAGAAGAGGAACTGTACAAGGAAAATGAATAAGTAATATGAGTAAAAGATCAAAAAAGTACTAAGAAAAAAAGATTAAAATGGTGGAATAGAAAAAATGTAGCAAGGTAGAAAATAGACAGTAAATTGAATTAATTAAAGGCAGAACAATGAGAAGAGAGGAATTGAAAAAGAAAAAGAAAACAATGGAAGGTCAAACAAAAAGGGGGAATGATAGAAAAATAACATAAAACAGAAGATTGAAAAATGAAAGAAAGAAAGAATTAAAGTATGTAGAAAAAATAAGTAAAAAAAGAAAGGAAACAAAGAAAAGGGAAAGAAAATAAATAAGAAAGAAAACCCCCACCACCACCACACACACACACACACACACACACAACTGGAAAAAATGAATTCCCTCTTAAGCCACTAAGGAGCTTCTCAGGCTGCCAGTCCTCAACAATCAATTAACTTCAGCATGCCCTCTACAGGTGATGTACGAGGTGTTAGCGAATAAAATAAAGAAAATGGAACTGATAACAAATAAAAGAATAAAAAATAACAGATCCAAGGAAACCTAGAACAAGAAAAATCTGTCCATACATTCCTTGTCATAAGGAACCAGCTGGGTGTCTGACATCCCCATGGGATTACTCTCTGGACCACTTTCCTAAGGAGACCCAGGAATTGAACCAGGGACCTTGTACACCCAAGGTACCACCGAGTTACACCAGCTGCACAGCTTAAGCAGTCTTCAGAAAGCTTATCTGGCTCTCTCTGCCTCCTTCCCCTCAGATGGGTTAAGCTTCTGTTTGCCAAACCCGGTTGTTTAGGCACCTGGTTCTGCCTGCTTTCTACCTTAGTTCTTCCCTCTCCCAGATCAGATGGATGTGATAGCTTGGATAATCAGATCTCCCCTCCCCAATTCCTGTGGCCACCTCTCTGCTGGTTGGCCAAACTCACCGAAAAGAAACCATTTTCCATGATCCACCAGACCCCTCTTCTTCCTGTGGAATGCTCTTTCCCACTCCATTGATTGCAGAGGCTTTACCAAGTCTATTTGCCTTAATGGGGGGTATATGTGCCATTTCCAGCCACAGGGGCAAGTAACTCATGGTTTTCCTTTGGCTTTTTCATCTGTCTAGTTCCCTCCTGGATGAAGTGTCACACTTTTTCACTCTATATATCTCCAAAGTTGCTCTCTCAGATAGGTTTTTGTCCTTCTTTCCTTCTTTTTTGTGAGGGAGTTGGACTCTTCATACTTACTTCAATGCCATTTTCCTAGAAATCAAACAGTGCCCTCTTTAGGAACCAATGGGTCAAAGGAAAAATCAGCAGGGAATTTGGAAATATCTTGACATGAGTGGACACAGGCTGAGTATTCCCAGAGCCATTGTGTCTCCTCTGTGGGAAGAGCAGGAAAGAAGATTTTGTCTTCCCTGCAGAAATGGCAGCCAGTCTGGGGTCCTGCTTGTTTTATAATTTTCAGAAGTTGGTTTCCCCCCAAGATAAATTCCTAGGTTTTCCATGTCTATATTATGATCACATGTCCAAATACTAGGCACATTATGAGATCACTGGCAGATATCTAGCTGATAAGTTATGAACCTTTTGATCACATAAGGGAAGCAATAGGCTGTGATGAGCTCACTGCACCATCACTTCAGCCAGGCAGCAATAAGTGTGGTTCCACATCTTTCTCCTCTGAATGTCTTATGGAGCTGAGGGCTCCCTGGCCCAGGGCTGAGAACAACTCTACTGAGATCCCTGAGGCTGAGACTGGCTTGTGTATGCCCCTCTTTGGATTTCTGATACTGCATGAGAATCAACCCTCAAGGTCAGTGTGTTGCCCAGGGTCAATACACTCAGCATATTGCTGACCCTTAAAACCTGAGTGATTAAAAAACACCATCTTTTCAAGTTCATCATCTTCAGTGGTAAGTCATGTTGCTAGCATGCACACTTCATAGGATGTGATGGGAAGGCACATTACTTTTGGGGTCTTCATCCCAAACCCAAACCCCAATCTAATCACAAGGAGAACACCAGATGTATTCCCATAGAGGGGCCTCCTACAAATCTCTGTCCACTCCTATTCAAATGTTCAAGGTATCAAACAAGGATCATCTGAAAGACCATAGGTGTCAAGTGGATCCCAAGGAGCCATGATGTCTTAATGTTATGTGGTGACCTAGATGGATGCTAAGAGAGAGAAATGGAACATTTGAGAAAACTGAAGAAATATGAATAAACTTAGAACTTTATTTAACAATAATGCATCATTATTGGTTCTTTAATAAGTGTCCCACACTAATGCAACATGAAAACTACAGGAGACTGGATGTGGGGTGCAAGGGAACACTCTGAACTATCTTCCCATATTTCTGTAAATCTATAACTGTTATAAGGACTGGTGGATTCATGCAGGGTTGGCTGTGTACAAGCCTTTATCAAGTCACCAGAGCAAGACCTGACAGAATCAGGTCAATGTGGCAAGGTGTGTGACTCTAGCTACAGGCCTGGGAGCCCCCCAAAGACCTTAGGACACTGGCCTTCCCCTATCCCCCTCTCAGGTACTAAAGCTGCCCACACCTGGGGATTGCACTTGCTGGGTGCCTGTTTATCTCTGGCTGAGGGTAATTGCTCTCTGAGGGCCAGTCTTGTTCCTTGGCCCTTCATTGCTTCCCAGTGACTTGGCATCATCCTTGAGCAAACTCCATTTAAAGGACAGCAGCAAACAAAGGAGGAACCAAATGAGTGGAATCAGGGCTTTTATCCTTAAGGTTCTATCTCCCCTTTAATCAGGGTAAGAATATTTTTTATCTTTCATGAAAATGTGATTGTCTTTATTTTTGATAAGAAGAAATTTGAGGTCCACCCTTTATAACCCTTGACTTTTGTATGACCTTTCCTCATTTTACTTACAATATTTTTTTAAAGATAGCTTTGGTTTAGCCCTGACCAGATATACTGTGGAAAACAAGGCCCTACAATTGCTTAGCTCCTCTCTAAATATTTCAGATTGAAATGCTGAAGTGTCCTGAGACTCTCCAAGGTACTCTCTTCTGCTGCCCCCAGTGCCATCTGTGCAACTCATCACTAAAAGTTAAAAACAGCACTTGTGGTTTTGACTCTAGAATAGGTCAAGGTCTTTAAAATAAGCCACTCTACCTGCTTGAGCTGGAGGTGTCTGACTTTCTTGAGAATCTCAGGTAAAAGGCACTGCCATGAATGTGAAGATGCATAGGCAGTGTGTGTTCTGGTCATTAGAGGTGTGTGCAGGGTTGCAGTGGCCAGAGGAGAGTTTTGGTCATTGATGCCAGCATGGGGACAGATCAGTGTTTTGCAGTGAAGGGTGTGTGGAGAGTAGTCTCTGCATGGGCCCCCTGTTGACCCTGATTTGAGTACTCCAGGGTTGAGGAACCCCCACTCCATCCTGCTTTATTGTTAACACCCTGGTACTGCAAGGACACATCTTGGACTCTGCTCAGCAGTCTGTGCAATCCTTTTACCTTGTTGGGGTTGGGGACAAAGATAGTGAGGGGATTGAACAGGCCACCATCAGCAGTGTCAGAGAACACTGGACATGACAGTTCTTGTGCTCCACCCACTACGTGTTCATGGCCAGCCACATAGTTTTGTATATCTGCAGCATCTTTGTTCAGTGGGTACTGGAGAGAGACCAGCATCCTGGTTAGGATGTCCACATGTTCAAAAGTTCCTTGTACCCATGCAATCCTTACCCATCCAGAAGCTCCACAGCAGGTTCTTGGATGCTCCCTATTCTTTGGGCTGCCTGGGACTGGTTTGTGCAGGGCACAGGGGAGGGGAGGGAAACATTAACCTTGGGATTGCTGGATCAATGGTTTCTTGGAACTGGAGTGGGGAGTTCAAGGATAATGATCTCATCTGAGCTGTGCCCCATCCTAACTACATGTCCTGGGTCAGGGAGGAAATGCAGTACAGATGTGTGATATCAGGGATCTCTGAGTCCTGGGAGCTGGGTGGGTGCATTGTCAGGAGGTCTGGAGCAAAACTGATGTTTGGTTTTGCTGCATCCCCAGCCCCTGGCATATGCTGACACCCAATGAAGAAAGAAGCTTCTCACTTAGCCCAAGAGACCCTGGATGGGTTTAGAGCTAGGAGATGGCTTCTGCAGGGGAAAAGATTCAGCTGCTCAGACAACAGCCCAGATTGCCCAGAACCTAGCCCTCCAATCTAGGAAGAAGCTTGGACTGGGCAAGGCAAGGTTGGGCAGTTGAGGTTTTGACTGAAGGGGCTGTTGGAAGATTAATGTACAGCTGTGCTCTGACAGTGACCCCACATGCTCTGAGGCTGGCAGCTGTTCTCCCAAGAACTCTTCTGGTGCCTCAGATCACTTCTCAGGCCATGTTCCCATCTGTTGCTAATCTTGAGGCACCTTAACTCCTGAACTTAGCCCATCCCTCTGTCCAACTAAGCCCTCTGAGGGTGAGCATTCCATCCAACTTTGAGTCAATCTTCTCCATGAAGCATTGCCCAATCCCCAGCTGAACTGGGCTTTCCTGTTTGGGTGTACCAAATCCTGAAGCATGCTGATGGATGATGCTGGTCTGCATGGTTGTATATGTGTCTTCCATGTCACCCTCCTAGATGAGCACAAAACCCTTTGTTGCAATATCCACCTCCCAGTAACTTTTATATATCGTGATAATGTAGGAAATATTCACAACTAAAGGGAAACCAGACTTCATTTCTATGTAAATTACTGAGCAATGCCTTTCCTGCCACACAATGGAAGGAGAAGTTTTCATGGGGAGGGGGAATATGTAGGGCTGGGAGGGTAACAGGGGAAATCCAGAGGGTAGATTTAATCTTTGATTGTCTCCCTTAGTGCAGGGTCCTAAATTAACATCTTAGTCCTGTGTTTCCTAGGGCAAATGCACCACCACAAACATATCTTTAGAGAAGACACATCACCAACTTGTTTCTTGGGTTTCCTCTGCAAAAGCACTCTTTGAATCCCAGCGCCCCTCAGAGAGGCTCACACACCAAATGGCAGCTAACAACCACACAGCCTTGATGGTGTTTGTCCTGCAGGGCTTTTCAGAAAACCCCTGGTTCCAAAGTGCCTAGGCTGCTCTTTTCCTCCTTGTTTACCTGATGGCTTTCACAGGAAACTGCCTCATCCTCATGGCCATCTTTCTGAATCCAGCCCTCCACACACCAATGTACTTCTTTCTCAGCAAGCTGGCCATCTTAGACATCATCTGCACATCCATTGTTATCTGCAAGTGATAACAGTGGTGGGCAGGGGCCAACACCATCTCCTATGGGGGATGCTTGACCCAGCTCTTCTTCTATCATGGATACTTGTGGCTGAGGTACAGCTGCTCATCATCATGGCCTATGACTGTTATGTGGCCACCTGCCATCCCCTGCACTATCACACACTGATGAGCAGACGTCTCTGTGCCCTGTTGGTGGGCAGTGTGTGGGCTGTGAGTGGGGTCAACTCCTCTGTGTACACTGGCCTGATGACATGACTTTCTGCAGCCCTTACCAGATTCATCACTTTGTGTGTGAAATCCCCACAATGCTGCTGCTTGCCCATGACCCTACATATCTGAACAACATCATGGTTGTCATCAGGGACATTTTGTTTGGAGTTGTCAACTTCCTGCTCACAATGCTGTCCTATGCTTTCATCATCACCAGCTTCCTGCACATCTGCTCAGCAGAGGGAAAATGCCAGGACTTCTCCACTCACTCTTCCCACCTCCTGGTGGTCAGCATGTAGTACTCCACCATCATCTACACCTACCTCCTCCCTGGTTTTGGGTCCTCTATGGAAAATGTCAAAATTGTCTCCATCCTATTCACAGCCATCAGCCCCACCCTGAACCCACTCATCTACACTCTAAGGAATAAAGATGTAAAAGTGGCCCTCAGGTGGGTGTTGTCCAAATTTAGTAAATGAAAAGAAGTTACCAAGGTGAAATTATATTGATGTTGATGAGTTGGCTTCAGAAAATGATTTGAGAGTCTGATGCAAGTGGCAAAGGGAAAAATGAAATTCATGTGATAGATTTATAAATAATGTGCTCCCCAAT
>JAQZBX010068503.1:0-15743 GCA_029593785.1 Cabassous unicinctus | reverse complement strand
ATGTATTTTTTAGATTTATTTATTTTTCTTTATTTATCCCCCCCCTCCCCCAGATGGTTCTCTCATCTGTCTGCTCATTGTTTACTTGCCTTCTCCAAGTACACTAGGAACCAAACCTGAGACTTCCCACATGAGAGGTATGTGCTCAACGGCCTGAGCCACATCCGCTCCCCATGGGCTGCAGTGTCTGCTGGCTTGTGGCATCTGCTTATTGCATCGGGGGCAGCGTCTAGCTCATTTCTGTGGGAGGTGCCATCTGCTCATCTTCTTTTAGGAGGCACCAGGATCCAAATCCGGCACCTCCCATGTGGTAGGTGGTAGGCAGGCACCCAACTGGTTGAGCCACATCTGCTTCCCTCTCCTATATATATATACACTATATATATATATATATTTATATTTTTTGTTCTATGATTCCCCCTCCCCTGCCACTTGCTGTCTGTGTCCATTCGCTGGGTGATCTTCTGTGTCTGTTTCTTGCCTTCTCTTCTCATTTTTCTCCTCCAGGCTTCACCAGGATTAGATCCCAGGGACCTCCAATGTGGAAGAGAGGCACCCTGTCACTTGTGCCACCTCAGTTCCTGGTTTCTGGTGTGTCTCGCCTTGGCTCTCCCATGTGCCTCTCTTTTGTTGAGCCATCATCTTGCCGCGTGGCTCAGCTCGCCACATGCAGGCCCAGCTCACTTGCTCACCTTTTTATTTTTTTTTTATTTTACCGAGAGGTCCCGGGGATCGAACCCTGGTCCTTCCATATGGTAGACGGATGCCCAACCTCTTGAGTCACATCTGCTTCCCTCTCCTATATATATATTTTTTTACCGGGAGGTCCTGGGGATCAAACCCGGGTCCCTCCATATGGGAGATGGATGCCCAACCATTTGAGCCACATCTGTCCCCTCTTCCTATATATTTTTAATATATAAAATAAACATTCTGAAGTTGAAATGAAAGAAGGAAGGGAAAGTTAGCACCCCCATTGGAAGCCACACAATCGCTGGCAGCTGAGTCCTTCCCTTCACCCTCCTCCAAAGCTGCAGCGATCTCTTAGTCTTGCGTAAAGAACTAGAAATAGGGATGAGAACACTTCCCATCATCAACACCTTCTTAAATAGTAAACTGGGTGGGGTGGGGAGGCGGAGCTGCATGTTGGCTATCAGTTATAACAGTGGTTACCAACCTTTTACCATCTAAGGACCCGGAGTCCCTCTCACTAATCCCACACCACACCCGACCCCATCCCTATGTCAAAGGAATGCATGGTTCAGACTCCAGTTAAGCAACAACTAACTCATGTCCCTACTTTTCATTCATTAAATGCACATGTAGGGAAGCGGCTGTGGCTCAATTGGTTGGGCTCCCGTTTACCATATGGGAGGCCCCGGGTTCGATTCCCGGGACTTCCTGGTGAGGGCAAGCCAGCCTGCGCGGTGCAGTGAGCTGACACAGCAAGATGACACAACAAAGGGAGACAAGCAGACATAGAGGAGCGCACGGCAAATGGACACAGAGAGCACAAGCAGCAAGGGGGGCGATAAATAAATAAAAATAAACCTTAAAAAAAAAAAGAATATTTCTTTAAAAAAATAATGCACATGTAATGAATGGTCAATAAATCCTTTAGATCAGCATGCGATTACAAGTGTTATCACACCCACATGAGATACCTCTGGCAAAATGAAACAGCACTTTGCTGCTTTCATTAATTCTCAGAGACTTACTGAGCAAACTTGACAGCGGGATTCTGGTTAGGCTTTTTGAAATACTGGAAAATACTGCACAGCTCTCCATTCCAGGGTTGCAAAACCCCCAGCATTCCAAAGATCCTGGGGTGAGAGGCAAAAACCTCATAGTAAATGAAAATCAAAACCTAAAGAAATTGTATGCAGGTTGATGGATATCTTGAAATATACAAAATTCCTTCTAAGGAATTTTCTTAAGTACCACCTGAAATTTAAGCAAACCATGGGTTAGTTTACCATTGACCTTTTATTTATGCCAACTGCCCATAAAAATTCTTCTCCTGTTTTGCAAGGACAGAATTTTCGAGAACAAATGACCTAATTAAACATGAGATTTTCTAGTTTCAAGCTATACAAAAAGCTAACATGCTATGAAATGATGCTGAATTTGAAAGGGGCTGTGTGCCAAATTGATTTTGTGAATAGGCTTGGTTTTTTTTGATGTGCATACCAAATACTAGAGCTAAAATGTGAGAATGACAGACATCCTTAACTACCTTTATTTATGAAGCATCCAGAGTGCATATTTTCCCACTTATCTACAGCACATTTTTCAAAATGTGATTATGCAGTACTATGAATGCATCTTTTTGGCACAATTTGCTGGTCTGTCTTTGATATTGGGTTGCTGCCACTGCAATACAATAGCGTGGATATGTTGTCTCTCACTCCGGCTTTCAGCAATGTGCTAAATTACCCCATACACTCACTTGGCTCTAGACCCCCACCCCATCTGATTTGCACAGATGTTCCAGGAGAAAGAATTTTTTTCCCTTTAAACAAATGTCAAGGGCCTGGCAAAATACTATACAAAGAAATGCCAAAGTCAGCACTGTATTGAAAAGCTAGTTATTAGCTCTCTTCCTTCTCTCTCCAGCTTCTCTACTTCCAAAGGAATAAACATGGAAATTACCACATTTGACCAAGGTCTAAAAGGAACCAGGAAATGGGCAGGCTAAAGGCTAATATGTGATTTTTCTTTGTTCCTTTATGTTGAACTTTAAGGAGATGTTGGGTTTGTGGGTGAGTTTTCAAGGGTGCTTTGCAAGAGGCAGTCCCATCGTCCTCATTCTTTTGACTACAACCCCCGGGGAAGAGAGGTCATGGGGAAATTCCAAGGGGGTCATGGAGACTAGAAACCCAGCTGTTCACATAACTAAGACCAGCCCCCTCCCCCATGCCAACCCCACTGATACCCTATTTTAGAACCTTGTTTATCCTGCCAATTTCTCCTTCCCTCTCCTCACTTCATCCCCATCACCAGCAAGACCGCCCTAAGTAGCCAAAAATTAATCAATAGCCACACCCTTGTATCTGCTGGATTCCTACTTAGAAATGTCTCATTCATGGTAATCAAAACTGGAATGCTCAAACTTTTTCCCACCCCACCCAACAGAAGAACTAAGGGCAAAAACAGCACAGTGGGATTTCCACATCCCCAAGTACTCAGTGACATTTCCTCTTTGTTCCATCCAGAAGAGAATTACTAAACTGATGAGAGGCTGGCAAACACCCACAGAGAGAATGAAAACATCTGTAGTCAAGAAGTTGTTCTTTAACCCCTTAGATAGGCTGAATTTTATTTTCTGTGTGATTGGGAGAAAAAGTGAGATCAAACAATGTACACAAATAAATGTGCAGTACATGCAAGGACACAATTATGCTTGAATGGCAAACCCCAAAATGGCACTCACACTCACATACTATTTCAGAAGCTGCCTCATTATGAGAGGAAGGCGGGGGTGGGGGGGGGTTGATTAAGCTAATCATATAAATTCTCTTAGGCTAATCTATAAATACCTGCATCCTTAGAAACTGAAAATTTTACAGAATTTTTATAAATTTGAGGTCTGGTATTAGATTATTCTTAAGTTAATATTTGTAAAGCACTTAATATAGTTCCTAGCACACAGTAAGCACTATGTAAAAGTAAGACAAAGGAAAAAGTATCAACTTTTTGGGGGGAGCAATATGGAAATATCTATCAAAATTAAAAAACAAATATACCCTTTGGCCACTAGTTCCACTTTTACGAACTTATAGTCCAGATATATTCACACACTTCAAAGATCTCCATTGCAGCATTGTTTATAACAGCAAAATAGTCTAAACAATGTCTACTAATAGGGAAAACATTAGCTAGTTTAAGGTGCCCCAATAAAATGGAATGTTATGCGACCAATAAAAAGAATGGGGCAAATCTGTACGTATTAACATAGAACAATCTTCAGGATGTATTAAGCAAAGAGAGCAAGGTACAACACAGCAGATACTGGGTGCAAGCATTTGTGTTAAAAATCTATGCATAGAATATTTCTAGTAGGATATTTTTTCAATGATGGGAGATCATACAAAGGTCCTACCAGAATTGTTTTAATGGATAGGAATCATTAATGATGCTGAAGTGCTGAAAAAGTCTTTTCTCTCAAATAGAGTAAATTTTCTCCTTGTAACTTCATTTTCATCATTTACTTAACAAACCATTTTAACCCATGACATTGTATTAACACAAACTTCAGCTTGACAGAGTTCAAACTGCCATGAACTCTGAACTGTGGGGCTTAAAAACCAAGGCTTGTTAGTCCCTATACATAGTAGAGTGCTTACAAAACCTATTAATACATCCACAGTTACAATCCCTGTTAAAATCCTGACACTTTCTCTAAATACGTTTCACTTCTTTAATATCAGCATAAATTACAATTTATGGTACCATTTTAAGTTTTTAAAAGATTTTGAAAAAATTCAAAGATAGACTTGCTAAACAAAGGTAGACTTTCTAAATTAAACTAACCTTAATTCATATTTTCCCGATTCGACTGAAGCAATCTCTTACTTTGGACAATCGTACCTGCCAACGCATCTTGGCTTGCCAGACTGGGCTCTATTTCAGAGGTACTTCTCCTCTCAGGCAAATTTACATATTAGACGAAAGAGGAGGAAGCTAAGCAACAACAATGAAGAACACTAGATAATTCTTACAACCATAAAGAATAAAAGCTTGTTTCTTAGTAAACAAAAATCTAAACTCTATAAAAGACTCAAAATGCCTCCATTGGATTCACAGCAGTAGGTAAAAAGGCATAAAAAGTGAAAGCCACGGATGTGATGCTCTGTTGTGTAATCAAATACAACTCAAAAGAGTCTTAAGCCAAGAGATTCAATTAGGCAGAATCAAGGGATTTTCACTTCAGCATAAACCCACCAAGAGCACCCCAGACTCTGGCTCTTCCTACTGTGTAGAGTTAAAATGCCCTTTTCCACATTCTCCAAACAAGTGTCCCTGAAATATAGCCCAGTGGACGTCAGGTAAACAGCGCCCAGCTGTTAAAGCAACCTCCATATGGTCAAAACAAACGGCACTCCCTCAAAATTCACCAAGGTAGGCAGCAAATCAACAAATATTAAGGAGCCACAATACCCTATGCCAATTTCCTGATCCTTTCTTTCCCACCTCTCCCCCATACTCTTAAATGCTATTACTTACAATATTTACTAAAAGTGAGACTACTGACAGGAGCTGGTGCCAGCATGACTCAAAAAGGCAGACTCAAGCAATCCAGTAATTTACTCAGAATTACGCTAAAGAAGGGTAATCACAGAGTGCTTAGAAAGGTCATGCTATGGTTCATTTCTAAGCCACTAATGTTATATCATGGCCCCCCAATAGATTTTTTTTTTTGCTCTAAATGGTTAGTTGTTTTTAAGAATGCCTTAGCTCTTGACACCTCAGCCATTCACAGAACATTTTTAGAGAATCTCTAATAACTTCACTAGAGGCTAACCAAGCCTGTACCTGAGAGAGGTTGACACAAAGTCCAGAAGCTAAAGGTACTTTAAGTAGATAGTGTCTGAGGACTAGGATGATGAATAAATTCGGATTTGCCACCAATTTGGGACTATAAAATCAAGGCTCCTTACAGACAGTGGACGCCAAAGAGCTGGCGAGAGGGTCAGCTCAGATTTGAGAGATTAAAGGTAATTTTACCAAGAAGCCCCTAGAGGGAGTCTCATTTTCATTCATTCCATAAAGGTTTAATGAACATCTACTATGGGCCAAACCCTGTGCTAGGCAGTGATTACACAGTAGTGAGCAAAAAACCCAGGCTGTAGACAGCAAGAGAAAGCTACTCTTCCCAGCACACATAACTATGAAGGCAGACGTGTTTTTTGCCACTACCTTGGAAATCATACACAATTTTCCAACACCCAAGCTTGCAAACAGGCGTGACCCACAGTACTATTAATTGCCAGAAGTACTCATCTGAGTTTGTTTCCTGTAGCACCTAAGACTTCTCTGAAACACTCTTGCTATAGTTCTATTTTCTAAGTCATGAGGAAGACTCAACACTGCTAATAGAAAGTAGATCCCAAACACACTCTCAAATGCAGCTGAGAAAAGAATCAACCAGTGAAAGAAAGAAACAGGAAGTGTGGAGCCTTCAGGGTAGATAAATCCTTCTAAACACATTCGAGGGAATCTACACATGATAAATATTCAAAGGGCAAATCATCAGGGACCCCCTCATTGTGAACTCAGCTGCACTGCTCTGAGGAAAGGTCAACAGGAAATGACCTCACGAGACATTTGAGTTAAATAAAGTCCATTTAAGGATTACTGAAGCAAGATAATAGAGAGAAAGTCACAAAACACTTGTACAATAAATTTATAAATTAGAAAAAAATTAAACCTTGTAAAAAATGTTTAATTTAAGGCGAAGGGCAATTATATAAAACGAATATGAACAAGAAAATCTGGGTATGGTAGGGTGGTGGTAGTTAAAAACAGGTGGAGGATGTATGTGTGTGTTACCTGACTGCTTTTCTTTGCCTTTCAAATCTTCTACCATAAAAATAATGTTATTTTTCTAACGTTATTTTTAAATGTTTTATTGGAAAAAAAAAAGAAAAAAAGATTTAGTGAGACATGGTCAACTCCATGTGAGATATATTAAGATTCCTTGTGATCTTTTTAGGACACCAGTCCAGCCAAACCACTCTGCAAGCAAGCAGGGGAAGAGGCAGACAGCAATTACCCAGCAACAGGCTGAAGCCCTCTGCCACCCCCATCATTATGCCTACAGTGCATAATTGCCAGGCGCACTCATGGCCCCTCATTTCACAGCTCCTTTATCATAGGACTTCCATTTAAAAACAGAACCCTGGGAAGCGGGTGTGGCTCAATCAATGGAGCTCCCGTTTACCATGTGGGAGGCCCCGGGTTCGCTTCCCTGGGCCTCGTTGTGAAGGCAGGCCGGCCTGCGCGGCGTGGTGGGCTGATGCAGCAAGACCTCACAGCAAGGGGAAGATAAGCAGACACAGAGAAGACACGCAGCGAATGGACACAGCAAACACAAGCAGCAAGGGGGGGGGATAAATAAATAAATAAATAAATCTTTTTTAAAAAAAATAAATAAATAAAAAATAAAAACAGAACCCTTTCCCCCACCCCAAGGCATTACAACCAAGCTACAAAACGCAGTTTGCAGATCAGGGTGACTCTGACCAGGCTTTAACCAGACCTGGCTTTGGTTTGTCAAAGCTAAAATGCTACAAGCAACCTGTGGTATCGGCAATTGCACATCAGAGACAGCAAACGATCTTCGAACAGGAAGCTGAGATGTGTCTTTAAGACTATGAGTAAACTACCCGGCCCCAACCCCGAAAAAAAAAAAAGCTTCTTGAGGAGGAATAAAAACAGGACAATGATGAAGACTATGACGATATAATCTGAGGGCTAGGGAGATTTGCATCATTCTCACTCCAGAACTGCTCGCTAGTTGGGGTTAAGGTGAGGCAAATGAGGCATTCTCCTGGGGTGCAAAATTTAAGGGAGCACCAAAAAACTCAGTCATGAAAATAAAATTTTGGGAGCGGATGTGACTCAAGCAGTTGAGCACCTGCCTTCCACATGGGAGGTCCCAGGTTCAGTTCCCAGTGCCTCCTAAAGAAAAGGAAAAAAAAAAAAACCAGCAAGCAGACAACAAGCAAAAAAACCAACAAAACAACAAGTAAACAGATGAGGGAACCATTGGGTGGGGGAGGAGGGGATAAAATTTTAATGTATTTTGTTAATCAAAAGTAATGAAAAAATCCCCAAATGAACAAAATAAAACTTTAAATAAAAAATTGGTCTGACCCTGAACTTGGACAACTCACCTCTCTTCACGCTGGTTCCAACGCCACTTAGTTATAACTCTACTATGAGAAAATCCTAAACTGAGCTGTAAAGAGTGCAGCCTTTAGAAACTTTAGGAAAACCTGATTTTACATCCTGGTTCCTTCTCTTACCAGCTTTGTGCTTGGGCATGCTACTCAACAGTCTACTCAGTTTCCCCTTCTGTAAAATGGAAATAATACCTTCTTCAAGGAACAAATGATCTGTATACAAAGCACCAAGCACAATGCCTAGCACAGTCTCTAGTGCAAAATCAGCAATCAAACTAGCAGCAGCAGCAAAGCTCATAATTACAGAGATAAGCCAGAAAGTGTTTACTAAATGCTATTTGCTCTTCTGGTTGGTGCAGTATGTTTCCAGCAATTTTCATGAGATAGCTTTTGATCAGTTATAGGGTTTTTCCTATCATCCCTAAAAATACTTGTATTTCCTATCCCCTGAAACCCTTGCTAATTTGCCTGCAAGTCTGAGAAAAGCAACGGTTTTCCATCCCTGCTTCCCTGTCACACACAGGTTTTGAACTTGACCACTTCCTCTGGCCTATTACTCAGACCTTGGAATTTATTTATGTGACCATGGAATTAGTATTTATCTGACCTTGGAATTACTATTCTCAAAGGGTACCTAGGGCCTGAACTCATACTTATGAATCATTCCACCTCCAAAACAAAGCATCCCACTGATTTGGACAACAAACTTCTGGCAGCCTTAAACTTCAAAACCACAGATTAAGAGATTCCTCGGGGCAACCATCTCAAGAAGATCTCACCCAAATGTCATCTGCATTCCTTTGTCATTAACCTTGGAAATACTAGGAAGAAATGGGTCTTCCAATAGATCATTTCTACAGCACAGCAGAGATCACACACACAAACACATATGTAGGGCATACTTTGGGCCACAGAATGTACATGGCAACCTCTGTGGCAGAGAAGCAGGGATGGAAAAAAATATTAAGAGTTTCTTTTTCTTGCATCTCTGAAAAGTAGTTTACTTTTCTCACTTTAAATACATGGCTTACTAATTATAAAAGCAATAAAAATTCATTAAGGAAAATTCAGAAAATGCAAAAAGGTCCAAATAAGAAAATAAAAACCAACCATCTTAGTCCTAACCAAAGAAAACCACGGGTAGCATCCTTTTCTCAAGGTATATAAATATACCTCTCACGCAGAATTTTTGGCAAATTTGCTCATCTGTTAAGTGGCAAACTAAGAGCAAAAGAAGTGGCTAGTGACACCCCTCTCCCCTCAACCCAGGAGGGCCAAGGAAAAACATCAGAAGCAACCTCAGAACCTCAAGTCCCCCAGACAGCTAAGGGAGACTACATTTTACAAAGAGGTGTAAAGAAACGATTTGTGAAAGCGTTTACCTCTTAAGATGGTTAAGCTTCAAAAATATTTATTGAGCATCTACTATGTTCTGTACACTCTGCCAGGCACTGGGAATGCAGAGGTGTAAAAGAGAAGTTGCTCTGAAAAAGTGGGGAAAGACTTCCTGAACTTCAATCCCAACTCAGCCCATTATAAGCCACAAGACCTTAGGCAAGTCATTTAACCTCTGTGCCTCAGTTTCCTCTTGTGCAAAATGAGGAGAATAATCGCACTTAAGGCAATTGTGATGGTTAAATGAGTTTGTATATGTAAAGCATTTAGAACTTGGCCTGGGGCTGAGAAGTTCTCAATAAATGTTAGTGCTCAATTTAAATAACTGGGGGAAAGAGTAAATACACCAGTAAAAAACGCAGAGTCCAGGTTGTAGCCCAGGAGTAGACTTTGCCCAGCCTCCATGCTTGAAGGAAGGTTTCTGGAATGAGGTGGGCAGGGTTTGGGTGGAAGTCAGAGCTGAGCAGGACTTGGAGGAACACGCTCACCTTCCAAGCAAAGGACGCAGCAGGTGTAAAGACAGGAAGATGTACGGGGGAGGCTCCTGTGGCTTGAGAAACTTCTAGTAAATCAGCATGGGAGTTGAAAGACCACCAGGAAGGGGGAAATACTGGAGTCTGGGAAAGAAAGTAGGGCAGAGATGCCAGATTTCTTTCAGCTACTCTCATTTTCAGTTACAGCCAAACAGGTAGAGTTACATTATCCCACATTACGATCACTTCAAAAAACAAAGCCTTCTTGACTACTCCAATAAAGTCAAAGTGTGTTGATTTATGTATTTTTAAATTACTTTTACAAGTGAGCATTTTCTAAAAACTCTATAGACAGTGATACAGTTTGATGATCCCTCATATCTGCTTTCTAGACATGCTAAAACTCATCAATAACGTCTCTCAGAATCCTTCCAGCATGAAACAGTAGCTCTCAGATAACATATTTCTTATTTGGGGGTATTATTAAAGATAAAGATCTGAAAATAAGGATAGTTGAGGAACTTGGTCTCTGCTAATTCAGAATGATTGGATTTCCCCTTTCAGGAAACAAACAAACAAAAAAATTTAAAAAGCATATGTAGAATGTAAAAGTAAAAGAAACTATGACCAAGATCTTTGCTAAAAAGAATATTACTTACTGTGGTTATCTTTGCTTATATATTCTAAACAGTGAAGACCCAAGCTTCACAGTTTAACATTGCCTACCATGTCATGAGCTTTTTATAGATTGCCAGACAGTCCCTTCTTATATCGTCTCTTCAATTCCCAAAAGAACAGTATTCAGTAGGTGTTATCTCCATTTTAAAAATATGAGTGGAAATTGGGATTCAGAAATTAAATGACTTGCTCTAGGCCACACAACTTGAAGGGGCAGGTTTGGGCTATGAACACAGGTCCCTTAGGACTTCCAAGATGGCTCCCAACGTCACTTGCCTCTTGGCTTTCAAACCCTCATGTAGTTATCTCCCACTGAACCATGGCTGGCCTGTGTGACCAAAAGAATACTGTGGAAGTGACAGTTTATGATTTCCAAGCCTAGGTCAGAAAAGATATAGCAGCTTCTACTTTGGACTCTCATGGGTCACTCACTCTGGGGAAGCCAGCTGCCAGGTTGTGAGGAAATGCGTTACACCCATCATCAGCATCGTTCTATTTATTCCACACTTCCTATGTGCTCTTCAAAGTGCCTCTGTGCACCATCTCAAAACACATGCCAATGGAATTTAGAAATTGACATTGATTTGACTGGGGACTTTGAAAAATGGGTAAGAGCTGGATGTGTCCCAAAGGGGATATCATACCTTTCACATACTGGGGTTATCATGCAAAGTACTTGTTTGCTGGGGATTGATGAGAGCTGAAAAGAATCAACTAGCTGAAGAAACAACCAGAAAAGAGGGTTAAAAGGTCTTCTCAAGTTACAAAAAATAAAACAGTATGGGCACATTCTCATCCCAGGCCTAGATAATGGGCTTCTGAACCTTCTCACCCTTGCATAGCTATGCGATAAATTCACACTGAGCAAGCGCTAACTTTGCCCCTTTTTCTCCTGCCTCAGAAAGTGTATCTGAACACACGAGAGGAAAGGTGTTACAGGGATAAAACATACCTGGTGATCACTCACTCAGTGGCACTGCTCACAAGGATCACTGTGCTAGAACTGTTGTTCTTTGAGCCCAGACATCAACCTTTAGGTGATTATGAACTCAATGAGCTTCAGCACGACCCTACAAGGGAATAAGAGGGTTTTTTTTATTTCTGCCTTTGCTTTCCTTGCTGACCTTAAAGTTTTGGATTTCTTTTTTCTTTTTCATTTTTGCCTATCAGTTCTACCCATCTGGAAAAAGGTACTGTTGTCTGAGCACAATCTCCTCTCCCTTAGTCTTCCACATCCTTTTACACACCTCATCACAAGAGTTTTGACCCCTGATGTAGGCTGAACAGGAGTCAGTTAGTGGGATTGCGTGGGGTGGAGATTAGAGCAGAGGGTTCAAGCTCCAACTAGGTGATTCTCAATCAGGTATGGAATCACTCTGCTTCCAGGGGGAAGTGAAAATATAGGAAGGTGGTACTAAATGCCAAGAGGACTGGGAGACTGAATTTTAAGACAGGGGCCTTATATGCTATACTTCCTGTAACATACAGGAGAACACCCTCTCACCATCACCACCTACTACCACCACCTACTACCACCACCACCTACCACCACGACCTACCACCAACTACTACCACCACCACCTACCACCACCCAAACTGCCTTACTCAAAATGGCAGTGGAAAAGATAACCAGAAAAATGAAGCCAATACTGAGTAAAAAGCAGAGACCAGACACTGTGAGAGAATACACCACAGGGATTGAAATTTGAAACCAGGACACTACTCCCGAGATCAGATCCACCTCTGCCTTTTCTGGGGTTGGTATAAAGAACTAAGAAAGTTCCTTTCCTACTTGATATGGTGGTGTTCTGTCCCTTGCAACAAGAGAGACCTAGAGACCCTCCTGCCAAAGATTTATGTACAGATGGTCATTAAAGCAAAATATTGGAAGCAACAAAATGACCAATAAAGGACAAGGTCAAATATTTTATGTAGAACCACACAATGGAATATTACAAGACCACTAAAAATTTAATTTCTAAAACTACGTAATATGGAAAAACATTCAGATAATGTTAAGGAAAAAGGAAGGCTTCTAAACGTATGTGCATCATTCTGCCAATTTTTAAAAAAAAATGTGTTTGTATGCATAGGAAAAACTACTGGAAATAAACCCAATATACCAAAAGTTGAATAAAAATAAACCAAATTTTAACTTTCATAATCTTTGAATAGGAGGATTGCAAGGGAATTTTACTTTGTTTCATACTAGAATATTTTTCTAATTCTTTTACAATGAACATGCTACAAAGTGAACACTAGAATAAATATGTAAATAAACATACCATATCATTCAAGACTCAACTTAAATACCACTTCTTCCAACCAGAATCCAAATTCTTACTATACTGAACACATTTATCATTATTACTACCTTTTATATAAAAAAAAAACTCTTAATATATTCCACCTTTTATTATAATTATCTATATGCTTCTCTCATGCATTCTAGATGCTATACTCTTTTTTAAAAGTATGTTCTTAATTTTTATTTTTTTTAGGAGGTACCAGGAATTGAACCCGGGACCTCGTACATGTGAAGCAGGTGCTCAACCACTATGCTACACCCACTCCATTCTAGATGCTATACTCTTTAAGAGCAGGGACTGACCCTATTTTGGGGGCACAAACAGTATCTAGTATACTCAACATAGATGTTCAATCAACATTTGTTAACTTGATAAAGCCTTACATGAAATGAAGTAAAAATAAAACAGCAAAGAATATATAAATTACGTTTGTCATTTGGCCATCACAATGGTGAGAGGGGGAAAAAGGACTCAAAATTCTTTTCAGAGATTATATCATTTGAATGAAAACAGAACCATTGTTGCCCTTTATTACATAATTTGTTCACCTGGGTATTTTATATCCAATTCATTTGCTTGGATTAATATTAAGGTTATCACTAAATTTGTTTTCTTCACAAATTCACAAATAGGTGCATCTAATTCAGGAAACCTCTGGTTTCCCTAAATCTTAATATTTCACGTAGCTCAGTTTCCTAATAACCTTGGCACACACTATAATCTGGTGCCAGGGAACCAATGGCTCTGGTAGGATTATGGAGAAGGATATTAAACCCCTGATTAATAATGTCTTCACAAATCTCCTAAGCAATAGCAAATGTGTGGATAAATGCTCTTCAAGGGTTGAAAGAAATGGTATCTCTTCCCTATATCATGTATCATTCAAGAAATGAAATATTACTCTCAAGTATATCCCATAATCCAAACTGTCAACTGGTCAATTCCAAGCAGAAGTCCTGCAAGGCCACCTTAAAAAGAAAGGAAAATTTCACCTAGACTTAGTTGCCTGATTTGAACACATTATCAGATATCTAAAGTCCTTGAAAGCAATTTCTCTCTCACAGTGATTTGATATGACCAACACATCACTTTCCACATATTTAACTCAGGTAAACCTATTTTCTTGTAGATAATGATAAATGGCAGATGAGAACAAAATCTTCCAATTAATGTATCAGTCATGATGCTTGGTCTCGAGCAGGATCAGAAAGTAAGCATGGTGGGTTAAATTATGTGCCCCAACAAAAGGCATGCTCTCAATCTGCGTTCCTGTGGGTGTGAACCATTAGTAAATAGGACTCTTTGGAATATGCTATTAGTTAAGGTGTGGCCAACTGAAGCAGGATGACCTTAATTCATATTACTGGAAGCCTTATAAAGGGAAGCCAGAAGTCAGAGGAAGCCACGGGGAAGAGCCAGAAGGCAGAATGCAGAGGAAACGGAAAGAGCACAACACACACAAGGGAAAAAGAGATGCAAGTCAAGGAACCCCAAGGATAGTGGCAAGCCAGCACCAGAACACCACAGACTCTTGGAAGAAAGCATAGTTTCGATGACGTCTTGATTTTCAACTTCTAACCTCTTAAATGGTGAGACAACGCATGCTTGTTCTTTAAACCAACTCTTTGAGTGGTATTTGTCATAGCAGCCTGGTGAACTAACACAGTAAGTATATCTATTAGTAAGGTTACTAAATCCAGATTAGAACAGCTCCAGAAACAAGAAGATCAATGGCTCAATGATGCACTCAGGACTCCATCGTTCAACTCCATCATCCTCCTGACTGCTTCTTCCCAAGGTTAGTCTCAGTGTGGCTGCCACAGTTCCAGGCATCACATCCAGTCTCATCTTTGTATCTTTTTTTATTTTTTATTTTTTTTTTAAACTTGTGTCTCTTTTATAGAGCACAGAAGCATTCCCCAGAACCTCCTTCAAAGCTGGAGCCTTCTGAGAAGGATTTTGCTCAATGACAAAAGGAGCCTAGAAAAGCCTGTCCTTTTATTGATCTGGCAAAAAAGGTGTGCAAAAAAGGAGTTGCAGCAGCTTAGCTAAAATAGCTCATTAGGCTGCTGCAGTCTAATTAGCCATTAGGCAACAAGCCCAAGTACAAAAAGCAATATGCCAAAGATGGCAGAGTAGAGGGACTGAAAGAAACTGGGTCCTTGATGACATTGTGAGCTGCAACACCAAACTGGAAGCCCCATCCTCTTGTTACAGGAGGCAACTGAATGTTTTGATGGCTTAAGTTGCTATTAGTCGGACGTTCTGGGTCTTGCGGATATATGTATCTTAAATGGTCCCTTGAGGTTTTAGGGAAAGAGCACCAGTAACTTGCCCAACATCACCCAGACAAAAAATGTATAGGGCAGGTCTCTCTGTCTTCACAGCCTACACTCCCAACTCTTCTTACCTTTGATACCATCCTGTAACATTTCCTTTTTCTAAAATATTATAGTGTTCATTTCACAAGTTTCAATTCAAATAAACCAATATTTATTATTTACCTTTCATGGGCAAGAGAAACAAAACTTAGGAAACCATATGTCCTGACCTGATGAAGCTTGTTATTCTAGTTAAGAATAGAAGGAGAATACACAGATAACTGAATAATCAGGATATAATTACTGCCAAAATAGAGGAACTAAAGTCCTTTCACTAACCTTCCACATGTGCTACACTGACCTCCTTTTGTGATGTTACACCCTACCTTTACCCAGGGCCTCGTTTTATATTGATTTCAAAACCATTTCTTTCTCATAATCCTTCTGTGCACTAAAGAATAAAGGACTCAATTTTGGATTTTAGAAACCCTATTTATTAGATCAGAATGTTAAAACACTTATTTCCCCAAATTTACAAGATAAGCAGGAAAACTTTCTTAGGTCTTTTCAATTCCGTTTTACTTAGGAAAGTACAAAGCTGCCACATCACTCTTAAGTAAAAATGGGGGAAGCGGGTGTGGCTCAGTGGATGGAGCCCCC
>JAQZBX010068502.1:0-15856 GCA_029593785.1 Cabassous unicinctus | reverse complement strand
TACCACAACAATGTAAAGTGTCAAAAAATGGGGTGGGGAGAGAAGGTTATGGGAATGTTGCATATTTTATTCTTAGAAAAATGTTATACACCACAGAAACAACCAAATTTCCTTGTCAGATATACTGTTTTACTCTGAGGCTTCTCTGAAAGCACATGTGAAGAACTTTCCACAAGAACCCAGGCAAGTATATAATTTATGCTCTACCTGTCAATTAACATAACCCTGGTAAGGAGGTAAAGATGGGGCATGGTCAGGTGTCCCAACAGCTGGGGTCTTTTGAACATCTTGAAAGTTATATAGCTAGATACCTCTAAGGGATATAAAGGTATCCTGGTTGCCACAGGTATGTTTTCTGTATAGGTTGAGGCCCAAACAGTATCTAACAAAATATTAAACTTTCCTCCTGAGGAAGTCTTGCTATTTTCTCATATAAGATGGCAAAAAATCTCTGGATTATATAAGCCTTGACTAATAAAAGAAAACAGGCCAATAAGCCAAGCCCTTGATCTTAAGTCTTGCATTCATGAAACTTATTCCTGTAATAATGAAATTAAAACTAAGTATAACCAATACCTAAGAGTCACCTCCTGAAAATCAACTTGTTACTCAAATGTGGCCTCTCTCTAAGCCAAACTCTGCAAATAAACTCATTATCTTCACCCCAACATGGGACATGACTCCCAGGGATGAACCTCTTTGGCACCAAGGGATTATTATCATGCATTAATCAGCGATGTATTTGCAGAAAGAACTTGATCAAAAGGAGGAAATACTAAATAAAATAGAGTTTTTATGGCTAAGAGATTTCAAAGTGAGTCAGGAAGTCATTCTGGAGGTTACACTTATGCAGGTCGCAGCCAGACATCACAAACTGCCACAGTAAACAAAGCTTCAAAAGGACCCTAGGAATGTCTGGACACCATAGGCAAGCCACATGGCCTCATGAAATTAACACCCCCTAGTGGGCCTTGTCTGGGAATATATGTAAATCTATTTACCCAATATAACATAGGTATACTCATTTATAAATTCCCTAATCACAATTCTTCTACTCCTTTTATCTGAACCTATAATTTTCTCTTTCTTCCTCCTTCCCTCCCTCCCTCCCTTCTTTCCTTCCTTTCTTTTTGAACCTATAATTTTCAATTTACCTGTTCAGTGTAGTTCTCAGAGACTATAAGGCTTTGGATTATTCCTATGCTGGTTGAGCCCTGAAACCCAGCAGATATGTGGTCAACTCCTACTCTCCAGTTCTTCAGGCCTGCCCTGGACAACCAACTAAATGATGAGTATGGGCCATCCCCACCCCAAAAACAAGGAGTATCTTCAACTGCAAGCAAAACAACTCCATTCCTCTGTCCCATAATATCTACATAATATTCTCAGCCTGAAGCAGTCAGAGCAGACATCGTCCCAAACCCCTCGATATTGAATAATGAACAAAAATGGGGGTGGGAGTGTAACCACTGACCAAAGCAGATTTCTTGTTATTGTAATTGTTAACTGAGCAACTTGTATCATTGATACAAACACATTTTTGAAATTAAAAAAACAAAACAAAACGAGATGCCATTTCACACCAAGATAGCTACTATTTTTAAAAATGGAAATTAATCATTGTTGGAGAGAATGTGGAGCAATAGGAACCCTGCACACTGTTGGTGGGGATGTGAAATGGGTGCATCTCCTGTGGGAAAGTTTGGCAGTCTCAGAAAGTTAAGTATAGAATGGCCACATGACCCAGCAATCCCACTTCTAAGTATATACTTCAAAGAATTGAAAATAGGCACTGGAACAGGTGTTTGCACACAAATATTCTTAGCAGCATTATTCACAGTTGCCAGAAGGTGGAGGCACCCCAAGTGTCCATCAGTGGGAAAATGGTTAAATAAAATGTGGCACATCCATACACTTGGAATATTATTCAGCTGAAAAAGGAATGACATTCTGGAACATGCTACAATATGCATGAACCTTGAAGACATCATGTGCAGAAAAATAAGCCAGACACAAAAGAATAACTACTATATGCTCTCACTTATATGTAAATTCATAGTCAGAAATTAGAATATAGGTTACCAGAGGCAGGTGTAGAGGTGGAAAATAGGGAATTTGTGTTTCAGTGGTAGAGTTTCTGTTTGAGGTCATGGAAAATTTTGATAATGGATGGTGGGGATGGTAGCAAAACTTTGTGAACATAATTAACACCAATAAATTGTATACTTGAAAAGGTTATAGTGGTAAATTTTAGGTTGCATGAATGTTACTCGAATAAAAATTTTTGAACCCATAGAACTGTGCAATACAAAGAGTGAACACTAATGAGGTAAACTGCAGACTATGGTTAATGTATTTACAATGATATTGCTTCATCGATTATAACAAAGGCACCACACTAAAAACTGGGGGTGGGGGTTGGGAGACAGGGAACTCTGTTCCTACTGGACGATTTTTTTTTGGTAAACCTACAACTGCTCTAATAAAACAAAATCCAAATAGCCCTGCACTCACCCTCTGCCTCCTGCGATCCTGCTGTGCATCAAATGGGCTAAACTAGGGGAGGGGGTATGAAAGCAGGGAGGGGCACTTCCTGCCCACCAGCAACAGACGTGACCGTGGGACTTGCTTTCATAAAACAAAAAAAAAGTGTGGGGAGTGAGGCGTGTCCTGCCCGCAGGAGCTCTGAAAGCCCATGCACCTGCCAAGGTCTTCTGGGCAAATCCCCCTGGACCCCCGGGAAGGCCGCAGGGTGGAGCCAGTGGAGGTTTGGGTCCTTCGTCACCGCAGCACGACTGGCCACCCTGACGGCTTCGCCCTCGGGCCGGGATGCCGGCCGGCCTCTGCCCCGCGCAGCCTGCCCACTGGAGTGGGTTACGGCTGCTCCTGGGCCGCTGCTCATGAAGCGTGACCGCGGGGTGCTTCTCAAGCCAGTGGTCCCGTCCGAGCTGGAGCTGGGGCTCGGGGCTTCCTGGCGAGACCGTCGGCGTGGGTGGTTCCAGGACCCCACTGGGCACGTCTCCAGGCCACACTGGAAAACGTCAGAACGACGGAGCCATTTTAGGGTCGAAGTGCTGGGCCGCAGGCCCAGGAGGTGGCCCAGAGAATAACGGTTCCAAAGTGAGCCCTGGACGCTCCTCTGAGGTGCGCAGAGCCCCTGGCTTCGGCGATTTTAAGGCCGTGTGAGGAACACAATGCATTCCGGGGGTGGGGTGCTGGGGGTCCGCCGGCAGCAGGTCTGTCTCGCCGTGCGCCGTGCTGGGACGCCTCCCCTCTGTAATTACGCAGCAGCCGCCGCTCTGGACCACCGCCCGCGGCTTCGCAAGTTCACGAGCAACAGGGCCTGCCTCCCCTTCCTTCCTCTCCCCTCAGGCACCCAAATCCACCCGAGCAAGGCCTTCCCAGGCAGCGTATTTCACCAATTTCTTTCTTTTTAAAACTGGTTTTAAGTTCTTCCTGTGTAGCCAGTCTGCCCCTGTCTAATGCAGTGCTCTTTCCTGAGTATTTTTCTCCTTTACAAATGCAGTTTTTTTAAAGGCTGGCTAAGGTGGAACTGGCAAGCGTCCCCACGAAGGCCAGTTGGTGGGAAAAGAGGAGCTGCCGGGCTACAGGGAGACCCTCCCTCCTGGCCCTGCCCCGACCACCAGCCCTGCGGGGGCAGCCAGGGAGGCCTGCAGGCTGCTGACAGTGCGGACGAGGCTGGAGGGGGCCTGGGATGGCCAGCCCGTGCGAGGGCCTCCGTCTCCACACTGAGCCTCAGTTTCCTTGGCTGATAAAGACGGCAGAGTGGGGTACCTGGCAGACGCGGTGTGCGCTGGACAAGAGCCCCCTGCCCCTGGTGGCTGGCACATCCCAGCTCGCAAGCGAGGGCCTCGGCTCAGCTCGGAGGCTCTTCCATTCCCCAGTCCTGTGTGTGGTGATGGGCATCTCCTTTCAAGGACTTGCCATTACACAAACCACAGGTGGAACCCATGCTATGCTATGAAACAAAACAGTTAAACACAATCTCCCTGTTTCACATGTAAATTAATCCTTCCCAAACCAGAGTTTGAGACACAAAGGCTGCCAGAGAGGCTACATGAGGAAACGGCGACTGCGGCGGTGACCGAGGTGCTGGGGCTCGAGGGCTGACCCCTCCCAGGGACTGCGCTGGCCTCGGGGCAGCCACGGGGCAGCACGAGCGCTGGGCTCCCACCCGCTCACACCACAGCGTCCGCAGTGGTAAGAACACGGAATGGCACTTCCCAGTTCACAGCCAAACGCACCCGTTTTACTCCTGTGACTGACGTAACGGTCCAGTCCCACCAGCCCAGCTCAGCTATGCCAATTACACCTTTCAGCATTCTGCTAAAAGCCCGTTGGCCTTGAGCTGATGCGTTTTTATCTTCCGGGAAATCCTCTCTGCCAGAGCGAGACATTCGGATTCCTCCCCCGCGCTGGGCGTTGGCGGAGCTCCCTCTGTGGCCTCCGAGCTCTAGCAGGCACTGCCGAGCACCTCAGCCTGCCGTCTGCAGGGGCCTCGTCCAGCCCTGAGCTCTGCTGTCTCTGCTGCTCTCTAGACCAGCTCAGTGAGAAGTCCACAGGCCACATCCAGCCCGACTCCTGCCTGTTTTTGTATGACTCTCAAACCAAGAATGGTTTTCACATTGTTAAACGGCTGCAAAAAATCCAAAGAAAAATATAATTTGTGACATGTGAAAATCATATGAAATTCAAACTTCAGGGTCCCCCAAGAAAGTTTTACCGGTTCAGTCTGTGAGGTCTGTGGCTGCATTCGCACTCGGCAGCAGAGCGGGGTGGCTGAGCCACCACTCGGCCCGCGAAGCCTAAGCTATTTACCTCCTGAACTTCGCAGGGAGCGCCTGCCCATGCCTGAGGGGTGGTGGGCGCCCGCCGCACGGAAGCCCTCCCTCCCCCTTCTGCCGCCACCACCCGCAGACGCCGACTCCGATGCAGCAGCGTGGAGACGTGCAAGAGGGGGCCCTGCCCGCACCACACTTCCCTGACGTGGCACTCGAGCTGTGGACTCGCGTGGCCACCTGAGGCGGGTGTGGGCGGCAGCTGGGGCGAGCTCGGTGCCGCCAGCCTCTCTCTCTCATGGCCGGGTGTGCGGGGGTCTGAAGGGGCCTTTAGCACCCTGGGCTCTCCTGTTTTGTGTCAAATGGGGGGAACTAGGTGAGGGGACAGTGAGCGCGTTGGCCTGGGCATGTGAACGCGCGCTGCCCTCACCGCCGTCCCCTGGGGAGCAGGTCTCTCTCTCAGGAGACAGGCACGGGGCGCAGGCCACAGCTGCTCCCTGCCAGAGGCCAGGGCCCCCTCACCGTCCACCTGCTGCCAGTGCAGTGGTCAGACAGACAGACAGGCCCCCCGACAGTCTCCAATCAGACATAGACACCAAACTGACACGGTCCCAAAAAACCATGGTCCCCACTCTGCGGAGCTCACAGCAAGGAGATGGGGGTGGGGGTGGAGGAGGGGACCCCTATCAAGCAGGTGCAGTCTCCGAAGGGTGGGCAGGAGGGAGAACAGGGCCGACCACCCCCCAAAACAGGCTGTGTTGGAGCAGGGCCGGGCGCCCAGATGCTGGTGGGGGCGGAGGAGCCCATATAAACGTCAGCCACGGGTCTATACCGGCTGTGGTACAGCACAGAGTCCCTGGGATTTCTGTGCATCTGGTTTCCCTGTTTGTAATGTGGGAAAATTGCTGTGACCCGATTTCACCAGTAATTCTACACAGGTAAGCAATATGTTCAGTCTTAGCAGGACAGCCGAGCTTTCTTTATGTGTACACAAAGCGTAAACTGACAATGAAATGCGGACTCTTAAGGTGTATGGACTGAGTTTAACAGTTTGTGTGGACTGACGTTACCCAGGGTTCCTTGTACTAAAACACGATTTTAGCTGGAAGAAAGAGTTTTGTTAATGCCAGACCAGAAAATGCACTTCAATTTCCTTTAAACCCCTGTGGTCTTAACCACACCAAACCTAACTCTCCCACCCTCGGGGCAATTAGGAGACTTGCCAGCTCTGCCCTGGGCTCACACAGAGTCTGAGAAGGGCCAGGAGCCACGGGCTGGGCTGGGCTGCTTGGCCAATGGGAACCCAATCTCCTCTGCACCTAGATTTCGTGGTTCTTTGTGAGAATGATGGATAAAAACCATTCTTTTCTGCCAACTTTGTCTGGAAAACCCTTTGGCAGGAAAGAAATGTGCTCTTGAACTGTGTTCCTTCAATTACCTGTATGGATTTTCATGTCCTAAAGAGAAAACCTTATTATCATCCCTCCAAGTGTTTACTGTCCATTTTTTGTCTTTTAATATCTCTGTTAAATTCAGACCAAACAAACCACCTTCAAATGCAAAGTAAATTCCCTTTTGTCTGAGTCAAGCCTGGTATCCTGTCTTCAGACAGCACACCTGGCCCCGCTGAGCCTTTCCCATGAGCGTTTCCAACAGAAAATCAACACACCTGGCCCCGCTGAGCCTTTCCCATGAGGGTTTCCCCACAGAGAAACAACTATCTTGTGTGGCATTTTTCAGGGGGTGGCTCAGACAAAATTCTCTAAACTGTAGATCTTCCATCAGATTCCATCTAAATGATCAATTTCATATATATATATATATTCACATCTCCAGATTCCATTTAACAATTTAAATTAAAAAGCAGTTGGTACAGAAAAGCTGGGGGAATGTGATGTTGTACATTTGACTACTGGGTAAAAAATGTTTCCAAACTTCTTTTCAAAACATCACGTAAGCAGGGCCCTGCCAAGCCACAGCTCGGGAGCTGTAAGGAAAGTCAGGAATCTGATTTGGATTCTTCGGAATGGGTGCACAGAAATCCTAGAAAAGCCCTTATGAGACTCTGGTAGAGCGTCTCCACCTGTAAGCTTCCTTGAAGGCAGCTGGGACCCACGTCCTGATTTGAATTTAAATAATTATGGCAAGGAGGTTGCACGTTACAGTGTTAATGGAAACAGACTCTGATTTAAAAGCTGCTGGGAGCAACATACCAGAAATGGGTTGGCTTTTACAGTGGGGCTTATTAGGTTGAAAGCTTACAGTTCTGAGGCCGTGGAAGTGTCCATATCAAGGCATCGTTAGAGATGCTTCCTTCCCAAGATCAGCTGTGCCTGATCAGGCACGTGGCGGTGTCCGCTTACCTCTCCCCTCTCCTCCTGGCATCGTCTCTTTCAGCTTCTGTCTAAAGCGGCTCCTCTCAGCGTCTGTGCTCCGCTGATGTCAGCTTCTGGCTCCCGGGGCATCTCTCTCAGCTTCTGGGTTCCTCTCTGTAAGAGGATTAAGCCCCACCCAGGTCCTGCAATCTAATCTAAGGCCCTTAACTGAGGTAATTTAACCAAAAGGTCCCGCCCACAGTAGGTTTACATGCACAGGAATGGGTTAGCTTTAAGAAAAGGGTTTTCTGAGGTCCACAAAAGACACAAGCTGCCACAGTGATTCTCGTGCTTTTCTCAAGGAACCTCATGACTTGGACGTAATCTGTGGAGTGGCGTTGGCTGCTGCTGGACAGCTGGGTGCCGAGTGATTTGGAATGCAGTCTGGGGCACCCAGGTGGCCTGCTGGAGGGAGCACCTTGCTAGTCCAGAAAGTGGAGCATGGGCATTTGTTACCTTTTTGCTGGAATTAGTTTAATCATAATTGCCTTGTACAATTGTATGTGATACTGTGACGTGAATACAGTTGTCTTACTCTTTCCAAAGTTGCGTACAAAAGAGCCACCTTCAGCATCTATTGAAATACAGAAAACTATTATTAAATACTTTAAGTCAGGTTATTGGTTGTCGACTTAATTTCAATTTGAACACTTACACCCTTTTATAACAATTTTTTCCTAGTAGGACCTTCATTTTAGAAATGTTTTATTATATGCTGGACGTTATTGAGCATCTGGATCTTGCTGTCCTCCTTTAAGCGCATTTTGTTCTGGCAGTAGAGTTACAGGCAGGTGGGCTTGGCCCTTTGGAGGCATGCCCTAAGCTTCATTAAGGCAGCTCGAGGGTAGCTTGCCCCTGATGCGTAGTCTTTCTGGTGTCTCAGTTGAAGACCTGGGGCATCTGGCTGAGTCTGTGTGACTCCAGAATCTCCATTCAGTTCACAGCCCACAGGGGCCGTCCTTTGACAAGTCCCGCTGAGTCTAGCTTTCTGCGGAGGACCCGAGAGCTCCTTCTCTGAGCAGCTCTCCCACCCCGGAGCGCGGCCCCCACACTCCAGCTTCCTCAGCAGCTTGAACCAGCTCCCAGCCTCCTAGCGCAGAGGCTCACCGCGGCGTGGGGCCCCCTCCCTGTGCCAGGGCGCCGGTGGGTCTCGCTGGGCGTCCTCTTCTCTCAGGACGAGAAGTCTCACAGCTGTCTGCATCCAGAGGGCTAGTCTGGTACCAGCACCTCTATCATGGACAGGAGCAGAAGCCGGGTTTTTAGAAGGGAACTAGAATTAAAGGATAATTTCTGGCGTCTAAGCTAAATTCGATACTTGCTTCTAGTGTTCCGAGCGCCGTGCTTCTCCCTGACATCTGAGGCTGAGATCATCACGTCGCGCCCTCTCTAAACCCACCATTAGGAACTGACCCAGGGCACTCAGGGGCATCTTCACAAACTCCACGAACAGCAGTGGAAACCCCTCCATTTCCTGCCACAAGCAGGAAACCAGAAGGCCAGGTGCAGTGGTTTTCCCAGTGGAAGCGTGCAGATGAACCCAAAGCCTTCCGGAAGGCTGAGCTTCGTGGCTTCGCTCACTCCTTCCAAGCGCACCCAGGCTGAGCCCCATCTCGCCCCGGCGCCCCCTTGCCCAGTGTTACCCTCCTCAGCCCAGGGATGCGTGGACGTGCCACCACCATTTCCACTTCTGTGGTTTCAGTTGGGAAGTGAAGGAAATGCATCAGAGGGGCCCTTCCAACTGGCTGATCCATTTGAAGCGTGGTTCTCTTCACGCAGGATTTTCACAGCTCATGCACCTCTCCCCTCTTGCTGCTTTATGCTTTTTCTCTCTCACTCTACCTGTGCTTTTCTTCTTATTTATCTTGTACTAGAAAAATCCAGCATAACAAACTCATTTTTGTCACTTTGAACACTTTATAAAGAGTGTTGAGGAATTTTTAAAAACTTTGCACTATAAAGTGGCACAAGGATTCATAAGATTAGCTTGATGTTTCCCTGACTTTAAAGACAAAGTAATACAATAGGGATATAAGTTTAATGGCAAAGTCCTTCATTCACTCAATTCAACAAATATTGGAGTATCTGCTGTGTGCCTGGTCCTGACCCAGACGTGGTTACGGCAGGGAAATCACCAGCAAAACCCGCTCCGTGGCGCACACGTTCCATGACTTTATTTTTGGTTGTTTGTGTTTTCTCCTTGTTTACCTGGATTTTAAATTTTTTTCTATTTTGCATTTAAATTTTAAATTGTGTGCAATAAAGATAACTTGTTAAAAGCATATACTAAATTTTAGCAATATATTTTTGAGACCTTTCATAAAACAAATTCACAAAATTAAACAAAAAACAACCCAAACCCCAGCTGAAGCATGCCACTGAAAACATGATGACGGTAATAAGACAAACCTTAGACGCGACAGACATACCTGCTGGGCAGGTGGGCTCTTGTGCTTTGTAAAAGCTCAGATACTTGCTAGGGCCCTTTGAGGGAGGGATAAATAAGCTAGGGACAAAAAGGAGCCAGTGTGAAACACTTAGCGGGACCTCAAAACGTCTTTTAAAAGAGCCTATAAAAGGGGACTACGGAAGGTCACACGGGCGGCGGTCCACGCACACGGCTGTGGACAGCGAGGCCCTCAGGGTCAGCGCTGGGACTGGGGTGGCTCGCTCTGTGCTTTCAAGGAGGACGGAGCAGCGGCTTCACGTTTGTAGACATTCTGGTCAGGAACGTCCTATAGGGACATCTCACGAGGCCATACCGGGTGCAGGAACGTCAAAGGCAGGGGGCAGTGAGGCTAAGCACAGTTTAATGGATTTTAGGGGAAAATACAAACTCTATCTATATGTGAGGAGAACAGTGTCTCTGGGGCTTCATCCTTTTCTCTCCAAAGAGGAATCCCCCAACGTGAAAGACAGGCCTTGTGTCATCACTGGGAAGAGCAGACAAACCTCTCCTTCCAGGTAAAGCTTGTTTGATTTACACAGAGGAGGGGGCGCTTAGCAGAAGCATCAAACGCCGGCTCGTTTGCAAGCAGTTTCATAGAGAGATTGATGCAGGCGTTTCCCGGCATTTTGGGGGAAGCTGCGCCCTCCCCTGCTCGAGTCCTCGTGTGGGAGGTGAGTGAGGGATGGGCAGTCTTCTCGGGGGGTCCGTCCGGTGGCTACTGTGGGACTGTGTGGCGTGCGGTTCTTCTCAGCCTGCTGCTCAGGCACTGTGACCGTCCACCCTCGCATCATCCTACCCGGTCCCCTGAACCCCGAGAGGGTGAGGGAACCCGCAGCATCTCCCGAGTTCCAGCTCCCCTGAGGTGCAGGGTCTTGGGGGCCCACCCTGGCCCTGCCCCAGGCATCACAGAAGGGCTCTTCTCAGGCCCAGCCCAGAAGGCAGCGGCTGCTCGGTCACCAGCAGGTAGGTGGAGCTGGGGCAAGGCCGAGACCTCAGCGCCCGACCCCTCCCGCAGCATTTCCCAGCTGGGAAGATGGGCTGTGGGCCCTGGTGCCCAGCAGCACAGTCCTCCAGGTCTGCACTCTCTAGCTCGGTGCCCCAAATCCGTGCAGACGGCGTCAGACAGGAGAACAGCCTCCTGTCTTCAAGAACGGAGGCTTCATGCGCTGTTTGAGGCTGCATGTGCCCAGAAAAACGTTCTTAATCCATTCCCGTGGGTGTGGACCCACTGTGAGCAGGACCTTCAGTTACGGTGTGGCCCACCTCCATCAGGCTGGGTCTTCATCCTGTTACTGGAGCCCTTTATAAGGGAATGAAGTTCAGACAGACAGAGAGAGAGAGCCACAGAGGAAGCAGCCCAGAGAAGGGAGAGGCCAGACACGGCCACATGCGTGTGACAGAGGAGCCCAGGACCGCTGGCAGCCCGCCCAGACCGCCAGTCTTTGGGAAGAAGGCATTGCCTTGATCATGATTTGGACTTTTTCCTAACTTCAAAACCGTGAGCAAATAAATTCTTATTGTTTAACTCAACGCATTTCATGGCATTTGCTTGAACGGCCAAAGGACACTAAAATGCTTGCACAGGAATTTCACATGAGGAGAGGAAGGCAGTCTTCATGCTGTTGCAAGGACTCAGCTAAAATCTCAGCAACGCTTCTCTCAAGGTTAAAAAAGAAAGAAATTGGATTCCAGGAACCAGAGCTTCTGGAGCAAACCTTCCCTAACCTGGGCTGGCCTGACCTGGCCTTGTGCGGAGGCAGATCTGAGCTACTGCCTAACACACTTCCAGAGGTGGGAAGGGGACACGTGCATGGACTTGCTATCAGGAAGGATGATGCCTAGTGCTCAGGTGCGTGGGGAAGTCTCAGGGCAAGGGTGGGGCCCAGAGTGGTGGGGAGGGGAAAGGGGTGGGCGCTGAAGACCCCTTGCCCTGCAGGCACAGTGCAGAGTGCCTCGTGGCCCCAGCACCCCTCCCTCCCACCTCACCTGCTGCTGCTGCTGCTGGGCCCTACCCACCTCCCAAGGAGAGCCCGGTTCGGGACAGGCTTGCTTCAGTGAAGGCCAGTGTGCCAGGGGCAAGAACCGGGGGCCTCAGCGGAAGGGGAGCTTGTCAATGTGCAAGGCCTTCTGGGCACAGCGTTCCGAGCTGGTCTGTGTGCAACTCGAGGCCCCTGGAATTGTGGACGGGCGGCCGGTCTCCCTGCGCCTGCCTCTGGGGCTGCAGCTTATTTACCCCAGCGCCAGTGGGGCCCACGGGAGCCCCAGCCCGTCATCTGGGCCTGCCGGGTCCCTGCTCCCCATCTCCTGGAGCAGTGAGATAAAAGTGGCTTTTCTTTAAGTAAATTTTGTGGCTCTTTGGATTATAAAATATGGATGTGACATCCCCTGTCTGGAATCGTCTAAAAGGAGCCATTGGTTTTGTCTGTGATACGGCACATGTAATCTGGCACTTGCTCTACCTGATGTTGAAAGCCTTTTTCTTAGATACTTTTACAACAAATACATACTGTTATTAAAACCAGTAAGCATGACATCTTTCAAAGTAGTAGTCAAAGGAGAAGAAAAATGAACTGTGGGTGCATGCACTATTCCGTACATGAATCACCCCGCCGAATGCTCACGTCAGTCCCGAGAGAGGCACAGGTGCCCAGCACAGGAAGAGAGGCTTGGAGAGACGTGCCCCCCGGCCTGGGCAGGCGGTACAGCCCGCCAGCCTGACCACAGCTGGCCCGGCTGGCTGGTGCTCTTCAGCCCTGAAGTTCTGCCTGAGGTGCCTGCTGGACCACACGCCAGCCTTCCTCTGTGAACCGAGACCCCAAAGAGAGGGGAGCGTGCGCTGCCCGGTGGCACTTCCACGCCCCTCCCCCACGATGGTCTCTCTGAAACTCCCTCCTTACAGAGGATTCTCGGGTGTAATCATGCCTTCCAGGCCCAACCCTTTTTTAAACAAATCAGGATACTTTACACTTAAAGAGACTCTAAGTGCATTTGAAGCAATAAGAGCCACCTTAGGTGCCAGGAAACTATTTGACCTCTGTGACTTGTAGGCCCCTATTCTACTGCGGGAGCCTTAACCGCTCTACTGAATTCTCAAAAGGGATCTGGCAGAAGTTCTGCAGAGAAAACGGCAGTAAATCCAGAGCTGAGGGCAGCCCACTGTGGTGCATGTGCAGGGGGCCGGAGTGAGGAGCTAGCAGTGTCTGTGCAGCTCCGGGGCTCCAGGCCACACACCCGCACGTGCTGTGTTTTACTGACAGTGTCTGAGTCCAAGAAACGAAACAGGTGGGTGCTATGAAGTGTGTCATCCCAAGGACAGAGACAGGCACAGGGGAGTGCGGATAAAGCACCAGGGAAAAGCCCACTCACATGTTTCAAAGGATACACCCGGCTGTGGCAGGAACCGCCGAGGCGTGGTGGACAGACGGGTGGACAGCAGGACTCGGCCTCTGCCCACCCCACGCGTCGCTCTACATTAGGAGGCTGGAGCTCAACCGGCAGCGACCCTGCTGCCGTCTCGGAGCAGGGAGCGGCCGGCGCAAGGACGTCGACGCCCACCTCGAAGCCACCGCCCAGGAGCGCTGCAAAGCCCACCGAGCCTTTCTGACCAAGGGCCCATACACCCGCAGGCCCCGCACCTGCCCCCAGGGGAGAGCCCCATGGGACCTTAGCGCCAGCGCAGACAGAGCCCGGGCCGCGGGGACGTCAGAGGCAAACGGGGCGAGGGCCCGGGGCCACGCGGCCTGGACGGGGGCGGTGGCTGCCCACGCGGAGAGGCTGGAGGAGCAGCCAGTCCCGGGGTCTGGTGAGTGTGGTGAGCCGTGATGGGGTGGCGGGAGGACAGGGGACGTTGGAATCAAGTGCACATCCTTTCGGAAGCACCACGTTAGAGAAAAGCAGCCTCAGCATCAGCCGGAGAAAGGCTCTACGGCTGCCGGCACTTTCACAAGCTAGAGGGTGGTCCTCAGCCTGCCTGAGCTCCCTGGAGGAGGAGCAGGTGCGGGGGCTGGGGACCCGCCGCGCCAGGACCGCCGAGGGTCCAGAGGCCCCCCGGGGGCCAGGCGCTCGGCCCCCCACAGCCAGGGCAGGACTCCGGTGCTCTCGCCCCTGCCCACCGGCTTCTCCTTCCCTGCTGGCCCCGGGGGCGCGGCGTCCCGCTCGGGGCACCACGGGGCCACGCACGCTCTTTGTGGCCCCAGGTTGTGGTGAGCGCTGGAAGACGGAGCTGGAGTCAGACAAGAACGTGACAGGCTGCGAGGCTAGGAAAAAATACCTCGGGAAGGGAGGCAGGCGGCTCTCTGGTAGCTGCGCACAAGGACGGCGACGGGCGCGGCAGGACTCAGCGCACCAGCTCCTCTAAGCCTCCCGGCGCTCCTCCCCTGGTGGCGTTTCTCCCGGGAGGCTACATTTTAAAGTCTCAAGAATTAGTGACTCACTTCTGCATATTTTAGTAATTTTATATTTTGGTCTTCGAAAAAAACTTGTTTCTTAAAGAGGTAATTTTTCATTTCAAAACTTACTTTCTTAAGATGCATTCTTATGCCATATAATGAGATGTAAAAACAGAGATATAGCATTAGCTCCAGCCCTCCTGGCGACGGTGCTGACACGGTTTCTCGTCGGCACTGTTGTCCTCGTGTTCATCTCCGGGCTTGCCTGCCCCTCCCTGGGCGCTGTGCTCTGGGGCAGCGCGGCCGTCCTGTCCGAAGCTGGGCTCCCAGCCGTCACCACAGTTCTCCGGCCGCAGCCGAGAGCACTGGAGTCTCTGGACACAGAACCTGTTTGAGAACTAAACGCTCGCAGGCACGCCAAGTGCTAGTTGCCATCGAGTCCTCTTTAATCTTCCCAAACGGCCTCTAGGGATATCTTAGGAATCGTGGACCCACTGGCATTTCCACAAAACATCTCTTTTTAAAATTACACAATTATTTGCTAGAATATTACACCACTGCAGTTGTAATGCTTCTCTGGTGATATCTTTGAGTGCCAAGTAACCCTGAAGAGAACATCATTGAATATTTTCCCTTAAATAATCTCACAAGACAATTAAATGCAATCCCTGTCATCTGTTATTTCCAGGAAGCTCTCCCTTCCTTTCTATCTCAAAATCACAGGATAACAGCTAACATTGCCTGCCTGGCAGCACTCTTCTAAGCGCACTGGAAAGCTGTTATTACCCCTGCTCTGAGGATGGTGAAGGTGCGGGTGAGGGACGTGCCCTCCCATCCGTGAGTGACCAGAACTCAAACTCGGGCCCCGGGGCTGCGAGGCTGCCTCCCCGCCCGCTCTGCCAGCTGCCTGCATCTGCACTGCCCTCTCAGAAACCACCCCAACCCTCGGCCTCCAGGCGAGGATGCAGGTGACTCACCTAAAGACACGCGGCCAATTCGAGGATACACCTTCCCTCCGAAGCACCATCCTTTGCCCATTAGCTCATTGGAAATGAATCCAGATGCTTCTCTTCTGTCCTGCGCACCAACCTTCCCACCCCAAACACATTCAGTCTCTCTCTACAATTATCCTCGACCTGCTGTAACAACATCACACTAGGACCAGGTTCCCAGAATCTGCTGTACACTGGCTGCTTCCTCCGAGGCTGTTACTTTTATTCTTGAGAATCTTAGGAACAATGTTAACCCAAGTCAGGCCAGAAGCAACAGGGGAGGGTCCGTCCAGGCAGCCCCACGATCTCAGACAAGGATGTGGCAGGAGAGAGGGTGGCCTTCTAGCAGGGGGAGGGGGTTGCCACCATGAGACAAATGGACCATGCGCTACTGCAGGCACCTGCGAAAGGGGGAAGGAGACACAGACGTGCCCGGCTGGGAGCCCAGGGAGAGGGAGGAACCAAGCAGGCAACGGGATGGGGTGCTGAGGGGATGTGGGTGGGGTAACTGGGGGTGACAGGGCCTGTGGGCACCATAGGCAGCTTTCAGTTTAAGAACATTCAGTTAAATGATCACACAACCAGTGTGTCTAACCTGGGCTCGTTTAGAAAGCATCTACACACCCCGTATTACATTAGACCCATGCGGTGCTCCAAGAGGCAGGCAGGGGACGTTACTCCTGGAATGGTCAGTGAGCAGAGGTTCAGAGGGGTCGAGTTACCAGCCCAAAGCCACACAGCTAACAGAGGCTGAACGGATGCGCAGGTCGCCATGATCCCCAGACCTGTTCTGCAGCCCCTCCCCCCTCCGCGGTCACCTGCTCTCCTGGGCCCATTGCGGGTAGATGGACACAGA
>JAQZBX010068501.1:0-15738 GCA_029593785.1 Cabassous unicinctus | reverse complement strand
TCCGCTACTCATACAATGAGAGTCTGAGTTTGATTCTCAGATATCTCAAATCTGTGGCTACAGGAGACAAGATTTTCTTTCAGGGCACACTTAGCAACTTTCACATCATTCATGCAGCATTTAAGTTTCAAATTTGAAAACTTTAGCTCATCTCTTTCTTTTGTAACTGTATCCAGAGTATCTAGGAGGATCCAGCCAACATCATTATACCTTTTGACTTCACAAAATTCTGTTAAGGTGTTGAAAACACTCTCACCCAGATCCTTGCTTCCTATAAGCGTGGAAGTAGGGGAATCCAGTGATGCTATTTTGCATATCTCTATTGCCAGCTCACGCCTTGGACTGTTAGTGGCCTCTTCATTATTGGAAAGGGAGTCATTAGTACCCTTGAGTCCAATTGGAGTAGAGAGCCAATTACAAAACTCCCAGAACCACCTCAAATATCCCATGTTTAAGACTCTGCTCCTCAAGAACCACTCCCAGTACCAAGTTGTATTAGTCAGGGTTCTCTCAGGAAAAAAAAATCAACAGGAGATATCTGTCAATAATATGAGATTTTATAAGAGTCTCTCACACGACCGTGGGGATGTACCAGTCCAAGTTCCGCAGGCAGGCTGCAAACCAGGGGCTCCAATGAAAGTCCAATGAAAGGTCCTTAATGAGTTTCTGGGAGAAGTTGGCTGTCCAGAGATGAGCTGGGAAATTCTCTCTGAATGCTGAAATCACTTCCCCTTTTAAGGCATTCAACTGATTGGATAAAAGTGTCATCCATTGCTGATGCAATCTCCCTGATAGATGCAGATGTAATCAGCCATCTACTCAGTAAACTCACTGATGACCAAAGTCCATAAATGCTCTTGTATTACAATTACCCCAGTGCTTCCTGGACCAAACACCTGGACACAATTACCTGTCCGAGTTGACACATTAGCCTAACCATCACACCCGCTTATGACCAACCACGAAGTAGCATGGCTGTTCCCACTGATAAGTGAGGACAGCCTTCTCTGGTTGGCAGGGAGAGGGCAGGTGACCACCCAGTAACCACATTGGGGAGATGCCACACAGGCAGTGCTCAGTGGGAAGCCAACAGGTCAAAACCGTCTGTCTCAGGAAAGAGCCACCAGGGCAAGCTGTGGCTTTACCTAGTGAGGGAAGCAACTTATGAAAATGCAAGGCTGCTTATCCAAGAGGTGAGAACTGAGCAGGAGAACAGCAACTGAAATCTGGAAGGAGGCGGAAGATGTACTGCACTGGGGGATTTTCACTTGCTGTTGAGGTTCCACATACCTCCGAAGTCACAAGCAAACTGTATGCAGGGGTCTCTGTGGCACAGCATGTCAGGGAACACAGAAAACTCACCCATGCTTTACGTGGGCATTCTCTGTGTATGTGTTTGTGAAGTTAAGACATGGACAATGTGGTAAGACAGACTTTAAGGTGGCCCCATGAGCCCTGCCTCCTAGTGCTCCTATGCTGATAATACCTTTCCTTGGAGTGTGGGCAGGACCTGTGACTTGTTCTAACTGAAAAAATATGGCAAAGATGATGGCAGGCTACTCCCCATGATTATGCTACTTAATCATATTACTCCATCTTGCTAGTCAGCTCGATCTAGAGTCTGGCTTTTCTTGCTGGCCTTGAAGAAGCAAGCTGTCATCAGTTCTGCCCAAGAAAATGAACTTGGCCAACAACCTGAGTGAGTTGCAAGTAGCCCTTTCCAGTCGAGCCTCCAGATGAGAATACAGCCCTGGCTTACTCACCTTGATTGAACCCTTGCAGAAGACCCAACCAAGCCATGCACAGATTCCTGACCCACAGAAACTGTGAGTTAATAAATGTATGTTAAGTTCACAGCAGAAATAAATGGAGTGAATCACAGAGGAGGTGTTTAAAGGCCCAATGAACAAAATGGTTCTACCTTCCAATCTAGACAGACTCCAACACATGTACCCACCTACTGCTTCTGATTCTGATACAACCCAATCAATCTTGGCTACTCACATGAGCCTGTGGGCTACAAGGACCTGTATAATTGGGATCCTGATTATGGGCTCCCATATTTCTGCACTCCCGTCATAGCTTCTTTCAGCTCTAGTTCTCACCTTGCTTCCTCTTGACATGGGACATTTTTACATGCTAGTCCCTGACATGCTATTTTCTTCACTTTTCACATAGAATTCCTTCTTCAGCTCTCAGCGTAGGTCCCACAAGCCCAGAGAAGCCTGCCCTACCTCTGGGACTAGAACTAATGCCTGATGACAAACCCTAGAAGTACAGTAGACCCTTCCTACTCAACATTGTCACAGCTTTATTGTCCATTGACCTATGTGATTATTTGCTCAGTCTGGTCCATCCTAGTCTTTCCAAGCCACAAGGGTAGGAATTGGGACAGGTTTTGACTTGCCATTGATTTGCCATTGACTTCCTGTTGAAGCCCCAGCACACAGCCTAGTGTTCAGCACATAGTACAGTTCAATGAACATAATTCAATAGAAAACAGAGTAAAATCTATTTGTCTACAACAATTGAGGAAAAGATGAGCCCTGGCCTGAGAGTCAGAATATGACAGCGTGAACCAGCTTCCCGCTCAGTTTCAGTGTGACCTGGAGTGAGCATTCTGACCTCCTGCCCCTCAATTTCCCAGTGGTAAAGCCAGCCCATGGGCCTTGTGAATCTCTGATTCACTGACAGTATCATCAGCACCGTTATTTGCTATTTCTGATGTTCTCACCACAGTACTATTCTTCACTTTACCTCTTCAAGGAAGCAACAATGGGAAGATCTGTGAAATACTGCTGCACTTCCTTAGAACACAAATTTTCAACAAAAGCTTCTCAAAAGGACTAAAGGCTGAATATAAACCTCAGAGCCCACTGGGACCTAAAGTTAAAAGGTCATATTGTGTAGAATGGTTCTCATAGTCATCTGGGAACAATAACTGAAACATATAAATTATAAAACCATGAGGGTCGGCTGCCGTATCCATGGGAACAGATATCGGCTTGGCCAAAATGTTTTATAATGATTATGATTAATCATCCTTGAAATCACTGTTATTTATTGGTGTATAATGATGGAATCATGTTGGAAAGCTATATTGTACAGTTTTACAAATTTTCAGTTGTTAGAGCTAGCACCCTGGCTATGAAAGAGCAAAGATGTTCTTTAAAATGTACTCATTAAATATCAGTCAAAGAGAACAAGAAAATAGATAAGCCATAGCTTGGAATAATAGTTAATAAAAACATGCCAACACAAGGCACTATGTTCAAAATAAATTTTCTTCCATGTTTCAAACAAAGCTAGTGCTAAAAAAAATCCTTAGATAAATGGGAACCCCTCTTTGTGAGTTCTTCCTAAATACTGTTCACAGCTCTCCTTTGCCTAAGTTTAAGTCAGAACCATACTTGAAAGGGTTATGGGTTCAGTTAGTTGTTGCCCTTACTTAAAGCCAACCTTCCCTGGCACTAGTATCTCCCCAACGTTTTGAAATTGTGGACAGTGGACATTCTCAAGCCTGATCGTCTTGCACCTCACCAGCCGTCTTAATTTCTTTGGGCTGCCCGTAACAAAGTACCACAAACTTGGTGGCTTCAAACAGGAGCAATTTATCACAGTTCTGGAGCTAGGAGTCCAAAATCAAGGTGTCAGCAAGGCCACACTCCCTCTGATATCTGGAGAAAAGAATCTCTTCCGCGCCTTTACCTCACTGCTGGGGGGTTGCCTGCAGTCCTTGACATCCCTTGGCTTGCAGCTGCAGCACTTCCATCTCTGCGTCTGTTGTCACGTGCCATTCTCCCTTTTGTGTCTGTATCCAAATTTCCTCTTCTTGTAAGGACACCAGTCAGATTGGCTTGAGGCCCACTGTAATCTAGTTTGGCCTCATTTTAACTAACCTTCAAAGATCTCATTTCCAAATAAGGTCAAATTGACAGGATCATGAGTTAGGACTTGAAAATATGTTTTGGGAGGTCACAGTTCAACCTATGATACCACCTAAGTGATATTTTGATGACAATCATAATTGATAGGTGGCCAGAATTTGGAGGAACCTTCATTCACACTTGCTTTGGGTGGAGCTGGGGGGCACTCTATGGACTTAGGGAGCATTTGGTTCTTGAGAGCCATGTGGGTTTTTTATACCTGCTCCCAACACACCCTATCACCCTGTGATTCCTCATAAACCCAATAGGCACCTAAGAAACTTGCACAGTCCTGACTTTTCCTCACGTGTGTGGTGACGTATAGCCAGGACAGGGAATACCAAGGACTGAGCCAGCGGGCCCAGCAGCCACTGTACACTTGGGCGCATTCCTAATGTGTGATTTTCCAGAACACTCCACATTCCCCAAATACATACAGCATTGTTTTCAATGGCAGGAAAAGGCAGTAAGAAAGGGCTGAGCCTCAAGTGATATTAGTGCAAGTCTTTCCTAAGCACATCCATAAAGCTACTGCCATATCATTCTTGATCTAGTGCGACAAGTAAACAGCAACTCCTGGGCCCTGGGCTACATTCTTTGAACAACCCTGGGACTGTTCTGCACAATGCTCTAATTGTCTGTGGGTGGGGCAGCGAGAGAGAGTTGGCAGGGGTGCTGGGAGTTTGCTATAGATGCCATGCTAGGATATGTTCCAAGACCGTATGCATCAGCCCTGCTAGTGTGAAGAGGGACTCTGAGAGCTGTGCACTGCCACAGTCACGACAAACGTTCTATTCTGCTATATGCAATAGACCTAGGAAACTACCAGAATGCTTTGCACAGATGGGAAAGACAAGGCAAATTTGGTAAATTAGAAACTGAGAAACAAGGCAAAAATATTTTAAAGGAGGCAAGATTTATGACTATTTCCCAGTAATTTTTACTAGAAGGCCTTGACATAACACATCATGGAAGAGCAAACCTGAATATTGTAAGCTAAGTATTTATGTACACAGGCAAGGAGGAGGCAGCCCCAAGGAGGCACGTCGGGCTTCTCTAGCTTCAATCCAGAGCTGAGAGTTACTTCAAAGGGTCAACAGGACACAACTTTCTCAACTTCTCAGAAGAGAGAAATACCATACTCTGTTTTTAAATTGCTTCCAAAAAAAAAAAAGACCCCACGAGCAAATTTCAAAGCATATTCCAGAGATTTATTATAAAATGTAAGAGGAAGAAGGGACTATGATTATATAATCTATCCCAATATTTCTCAACTGGGGATGATTTCATTCCCCAGGGTGCATGTGGTTATATCTGGAGACATTTTTTGTTGTCAAAACTGGCAGGTAGGGTAGGTAATACTGGCAGGGATGCTGCTAAAATTCCTACAATTAACAAGACGGCCCCCCACAATGAAGAATTATGGGGCCCAAAATGTCAATAGCACTGAGGCTGAAAAACCCTGATATAGACAAATAACCATTGTGACTACATTATTCCTCTCTGGAACAATTGGGTAAAGGCAAAAGATTCATAGTTTGATTAATTGGACTATTCATTAAAATCATCTGTGTGTACATTTCTTTGGTCTCAGACCACTGCATTAATTTCATTGAGGGATATTATTGATAATTAATTCAAGTAAAATTAACAGCCATTTTTAAGTTTCAACCAAACCGGCAGGCCCTGCCTTTACAAGGGCCACTATTTGAAAGGATGGGAGTGACATGCACTGTATAGGTGTCACCTATACAGGGACAAGACACTATATAGGTGTTTTAGAGAAGAAAGCAATCCATTCTGCTGGGAAGTCAGGGAAATGAAAAAGACTGGGAGCTGATATGGCTCAAGCAGTTGAGCACCTTCTTCCCACATGGGAGGTCCCGGGTTTGTCTTAAAAACAAAAACACAAACAACAAGCAAACAGAGATAAAAAAGCCAACTCAGGAGGAACTGACATGGCTCAGTGGTTGAGCGCCAGCTTCCCACATACCAGGTCCCAGGTTCCATCCCCAGCCCCCAGTATGTCAAAAAAAACAAGATGACTTTTGAACTTTCAAACTAATTATGCTTTATTTTCTAATAATACGATTTGACCAGAGTTTAGAACCCTTGATTTAAATAGTGCCAAGCACTATTATAATACTTTATATTTATTATTTCATTAAATTCTCCAAACAGCTCTATGAAGTAGCAACTACTATCCTCATTTTACAGATGAGCCCGAATTCTCACTGGAACTGTTTGTCTAAAGAGTGAGTTTGTGTGACCACTGTACCCTACAGCCTCCGCGGAAATGGGCTGAGTAATTTTGGTCAGATGATATTACCTTCCAATCATCTGCTCCCTCACCTCCATGGGGAATACTGGATGGTCTTTAAGGTCCTCTATCATTTATTATTCTAACGCCAACAGAAGGATGGTTCTTTCAAATAACAATGATTTGGGAGTTGACTCTAAACTGCAGCGGAAAAGCAGTTCTTCCAATGATCTGTAGAAATTGCAGCATTTAAATAGCTACCTGGGATAGTGATTCTAATTAGAATTTTACCTTGGCCTTTGTTCTCCAAATGGGGCAAAAAGCAAAATCCCTGTCATTAACTTCCCAAGACCAAACCAGTTTCATTTTCAATGTACAAATACAGTCTATATTTTGCATTCATTTCATTCATTTGTTGAATAAATATTTACTGGATTATCAACCATGTGCCAGGCAATGGGCTAAATTTTGGGGATATAGCAGAGACAAACTAGACACAACCCTGAACCTTTCGGATCTATCAGTGAAAATGGAGCCTTGAGATTTAAAATATTTTACAATCAGGTAAATAAGATAGCCATAATGTTTCTTATGTATGAGTTAGTTTCACTATTGCCATTGATATTCATTTGAATTTCCAAGTTACAGATAATCTCACCATAAATATTCAATTTTTTCCTATATTTGGTTCTCAAATAGATGTAGGCATGACCTCTAGAAGGCATGAAAAATATTGAAAGAATGCCACTACTTAACTATTTCTGTAACGTATGAAGATGTATTAAGCTACAATATCAACGTGATTTTCTTATCTCAATGCTCTTTGTTTCCCAAAGGTCTGCTAGATTTCAAATTCTAATATATAATAACTAAAATGTCTTGTCAAATTTATACTTTAAGTAAAATATATTAGGTTAAGAAATGTTAAAAGCAATTTCATTTCTACATCATGCATCATTGTGCGTATTCTTTTAGTAGATATCAGTTGAGTAAGTTTGCTACATTGACTTAACTGTAATAGGAAGATTTTTGTCAGGTCCCTTAACAAAAGCATTCACTCTACCTCTATATTTGCTCATGTTGCTCCTGCAACATGAAAAAAAAAGCCCCTATTTTCTCTCTACCAATCGATCTGCAGCACTCCCTTCAAAACCATGTTTGAGATTATTTCATTTCTGTATTATGTTTATTTTCATACTTTGTTCTGTTCCAGAAAGAACTTACAGCAGTCTATAAGACATGTAAAATATGACCAAATAGCATCAGTTAAAAGTGGGGCAAGAGAAGAAAGTAAAACAAGGATGAAGATGAAGCAGAGCCAAGAAGGGGTCTAAAAATGCCAATCATAATAACCCACACATGTGCAATGGGTAGACCATAAATTTGGCCCTAAATTCTCTGGCAGCCAACATGAAAAGAGAAACTTTATCAGTTCCACAATTCACAGTGTCCATGAGATTCTAGCAATCCAAATATCCCAGGAAAATCTCGCTGTTCTTGGTGCTCAGACGCGGCAGCAACTTTCCCTGGGGATCCTGATAAAGAGGACGTGAGGTGATGTGATGGACAACCACCCCAGGCTCTTGAAATTCATACAACAAGATCCATGGGCTGCTTCTAAAAATGACTCTTAAAGTAAACTGGTGGCACATGCACAGACATATTCTAGAGAAAAGGTGATCTCCTTGAGAAGGGGAAAGAGGAGGCAGGAACAGGCTGACAACACCAAGGCAACACTCCAGGTCTCTGTCAATCAGCCTTGATCCAGGGATTTATTTTATAATATCTGGAGGCATGGATAAAATTTAGTAATAATCTCTGAATATTGTTTCTCCTAGTTTTGATAAATATTGTGTGGTGACAAACTTGCAAATTCATTGTGGTAAATGCATTGAGAGCAGCTGTTCCCACGCCGTTGAGTTTGTTCTCCGGTACCAGACTAGACCCCAGCACTAAGGTGAGGGTTCATGGCCTTTTGCAGAAGCTGGGGAGCCCAACAAAGCACATGTCCAGGTGGCAGCCAGGCTACCACTACCCCATAAACTGAGAAGAAAGAGTGCCGGCAAGAGAGGCCAGGATTATTCTTGGAAAATTATTTTGACTCCACTGCAGACCTAGATGAACAGACAACTGAAGCCCCTAAGTCCTAACTCCATTTGGCATGGCCCAAGTAGTACTGGCCCGGATTTTTTTCTTTCAGCCAAATGTAACCAGATATCCACCTCAACCAAAATAAAGCATCCACAGAGCACTGACAGCATCTTTAGTTTTGAGCAGATAAACCATCATGAAATGCCCATGAGAGGAACACCAACTAAGTTGTCTTGAATTGCTACTTATTTATAAGTCAGCTAACGGATGACAATATCTAGTAAAGATAATAACTTGTTTGGAAAAAGAATATAAAGAAGGCTAAAAGGCTCATCAGTGGCCTTCCTCTCAGATAATAATTGGGCTGTGGGGTCAGAGGCCAGTTCAAGCCACTCATAATAATGCCATAATTTTCATGTAAGAAAGAATGTCTGAGTTGCTTTTCTCTATATTCAGAAGAGGGAGGGATTGAAGTCAGCTCATCCAGACCATTAAGAACCAAGTTTTAAAGAAGAGAAACCAAAACACAAATCTTTGTACCCCAAAGCCAATGATCTGTTCTGTGGGAAGACTGTTCCTATTGGCTCAGATTTGTGAAGAACCGTAAGAGGTCCAGTTTTATAAAAGCATTTGTAACTGGGGCTTTATCTAGATTGTCCTCACACTCTCCAAGCAGCCAAGGCTTGCATAATAAAGTTCAAGGACCTGTCAATAAATGAGTTGATAATTTGATATCTCTAATGTATTTCTCTAGCAGTCGGTAAAGAGGATAGCAGTGGTATGTGGAGGAATAAGCTTTGCCTGATGTTTTCTATTCCTCATATTGCCTATGATAACTAAACTGGTAATTTGATAATCAAATACCTGGCATACAATTTGGGGCCTTTGTCCAATAATGGAGGCTATAATTTGGTATAGGGAATATTGTCCTTTTAGAATATGGAATAAATTATACTCTTCATCCAGTCAGGTGAGACTGTGTGTGTTGTATAAATGGTAAGAAAGTTGGTGAAAGAGATTGTGGAGTAGCCTTGGAGGAGAAAAAAGTCTTCCCTAAAATCTAATCACATTGCTGAATATGATGGCTTAACTCAGATTCTGACACAAATTGTGTTTGTAAGTAAGTTTTCTGAGGTAACGATAAATATAAAATCGAATTTTAATTAGATAAGGCCCCATGTCTCCCATGAGATTTTTGTTCCATGTGAAACCTTATTAACCAACTGTGGAGGTTTTAAGTTCTTCCATCCTTTGCTGATATGGGTAAAAAGGAACCCTCCTGAGAGTTTAAGTAGTCCCCAGCTAATAAGAGACCACCTCACACACTTGAAAACCCCTGTGAACCCTAACTGGCTTATTCTGCAGAGTTGAGGAAAGGTCTTTGGAAGTGGCTGCTTTAAGCAGCAATGAGGAGACTGCGTGCCTCCGACTGTGAGTGATCCTGAAACTAAAGAATGCGGCCCCTCTGTTTCCCACCATGAGTAAGGGATGCCTCTGTCACTCCTTTCTGAGCCAAGATATGAACACTGGCATATGCCCCTCTGTTCTTCTCCACAGATGACAGGCTGTGTGGGATGGTGATTGATTGAGCAGATTCTGGAGACTACCCATTATCTTCTCTGATCTGCAGTTAACTCGTCTGTGAAATGGACATAAATAGAACTTACCTCACAAACATGTTCTGAGATTTAAATGAGTCAATATGTGTAAAATACTTAGAACGGGACCTGGCACACAGTAGCACTACGTTAATGTTCGATATTTTATTATATTAAGTATGAGAATAATGCACAACAGCTCAACAGGAGGCTGATTATCGGAGAAGCCATTGCCCAAGTATCCCCTTAACAACCCTCATTTCTTAGCGCCTCTATCCAGTTGTTTTTCTTTTTATTTTATGTTCTTCCTCAATTAAGAATCATATCCAAGCAGCCTTTTAGTCTAGTTTCAGTTAATTCTGCTCATGGCCTCATTTTACTCAATTTTACCAATGTCCCAATGTCAGAAGGCAATTATTTCTTAGACTTATATCTTCTTCTCTAGACAACTTGCCTCCTCGTTACAATAGGCAAGTTCCTCAAAACATTAACCATCTTTTTTCATTTCTTCTACATCCTATAAAACTTAGAGCAATATAATGTACATAAACAGACACTGGATAAATCCCAAATGATTGCAAAGAAACCTTAGGCACTAAGAAGAGGGTCCTTTATTGCAGACAAATTTGCATATCCAAGGATCAGTTTTGTGAACTATTATTATTCACGAATGTTCAGAAAACGTAAGCAATCACATGAAATATAAAACCCGAGGAAAGATTATGGCTGGATTGGCTTGGGGCCCAACATTGCTTTATCATGGTTCTGGCAGGTAATCAATAAGAAACTCTGCTGCATAGGCATAAATCATAATTGAGTTTTCTTCAGTCACATGCCAAATCTGTGCCTGCATGAAATCCAGGAGCCCTGTGCCAAGGTGTCTTATCAGCCCATATGCAAATTTGCCTTTTGATAAAATCAAAGAACAGGAGAATTCAGACGAGATTGCAGCCTTGTGCTGAGGTTAACATTTACCTCTTCACATTGGCTACTGACTAAAGAACCTCAAAGGGAAGCGTTTCTCACGCAATTCTTCCTCCTTACATGCTCAAGGGGATTCAGAGATGGGAATAAATTCAACTCACAGCGTCATTCTCCCTAAGAGCATATGTACTTTTATCCAAACTCCCAGAAGACTTTATCTGAAATGCATTGAAAGACCATCAACTAATATTAAATATGAGCATTATATGCATAGTTTTCTCAAGGCAATAGGGAAAAGGGGGTATTAAAGACTACCTAGTCTAAAAGTTAGCAAAGAGGATAAAATTTCCAGACTTTCATCCTTTCCACTAAGATAACATACTTGAAACTCAAGTTGATTTAAACTGAATAAAGTTAATTCTATGCTCACTTATTTTGAAGACTGATTATTATATTAAGATGCATAAATCTGCTTACAGTTCTACAAGGATCTGTACTTTTGAAATTCTTTGGAACAGTTCTTAAAATATTCTTTTCTTGTTTTCAATCAACCTCCAAAACTTTTTTTAATACATCCAGGACTAAGCTCCCTGGGAGAAAATTTTATCTAAATATTTGCTTAACAATTCAAATACCATGACCCCTCCCAATCCCTACATGAAGATTCTCTAGATCTACTCTGTCCAATATGGCACCACTAGCCACATGCGTCTATTTAAATTTAAATTTAAATTAATCAAATGTAATTAAAATTCATTTCTTCAGTCATACTAGCCACATTTTTACTACTCAATAGTCCCATGTGGCTAGTGGCTACCATATCAGACAGCCCCATTATAGAATATTTCCACCAATTCAGAAACTTCCATTGGACAGTGCTGCAAGTCTATACCATTCCTTTCACATCCAGAAACACCTGAGCTGGGTTTACTTTTTGGGAGTAGTGAAAATGTTCTAAAATTTATTGTGGTGATGGTTACACAACTCTATAAATATACTAAAAACCACTGAATTGTACACTTTGGATGAATTGTATGGTATGTATCTTATATAATATAATAAATAATAAATATGATATAATATATAAATTATATATTATATATGATATAATATATTAAAGATATAATATATTTATTAAGATATATAATAAAGATATAATATCTTTATTAAGATATTATATATCTTACTAAAACTGCTTAAAAAGCAAAAAATATTTTTTAAAATATTAACAACCCAGGTATGTAAGTATTTTCTTCTGTCACTTAAAAATAGTTAAGCACAGAAATCAGCAAAATTTGTGCCTGGAGCAATAGCAATTTTGCAGAACAGAGAAAAGAAGCTAGATTTGGCTCAACCTTTTGCAAACTGACTACAAAAATAAAACGTTGGTTTTTTAAATATATATAGTTAAATATATCTGATGCAGTGAGTGAAAGGAGTTATGAATCATTTCAAAACTGATTCCAGCAAACAGCAGGTTAACAAAAATTCTTGGTTTATGACAACCCTCTTGTAGCTTCCTTAGCCCTCCATCTTGAGATATGAATCCCCTGACACCAGATAAAATAGTGAAAAACAGGGCCTTGAAGAGAAGAAGTCCAGAAGGACATTTGGCCCATGATTCATGTTCTCAGAGGGCCTCAAAATTAGAATTTTGACATTACTTCCAAGTGAATTTACAGACACAGCTACAGAGATACACTGGCACACTATTATTGAAAGGTGTTTATCACATACCTTTAATTTGGTGATGTTCTACCAGACCACAATCCTTACAATGGTCTATGAATGAACATTATTTTCAATCCTTTAATAGTATTGTTTATAGCACAATTATATCACATTACATAGTGTTGTATGTATACTAAAAATACTTATCACTAAAATAACATTCATAATATATGACAATTATTGTAACTAAATAAGGCTTTTCTATAAGTTTTAATCTATAGGAGTCTTATATATAAGATAATAATGCTCCAAATTCCTCTCAAACTTTGAGGAATTCTGGTGGAAAAACCTGTACCCAAAGTCAGAACACTTATCATTCCATTAACTTGTAACTCTTTGTTTATTCCTTAACCCTGCTTGTGCCTCGGAGTAATCAGATGGACACTGATGGTGATAATTCCTACCCACCGTCGCTAACAAGGTTTTTATGAAGATCAAATGAGACAGGAGCCATGGAAAATGCTTAAAAGACAAAGTAGTTTACAACAGTGATATCATTTTACTGTGTTTAAGTAGTTGAATGTTATTAATATTTTAGTATTAACAGAAATCTTTCCAGTATAATAGAGAGAAAAACAATGCGAGTCTCTTAAAAGTAGATAATACAAAAAATTCACTAATTTTCTGCTTCTTCTTTAATAGACAGTATAATGTGTGATGAGGAGCAAACTCGTTATACTCATGGGGTAGATGAGCTATTAAATTAACCTCAGATAAACAAAAGCGATAAACAAAAGCATTGTTTATTGACATGAAAATCCACTAAAGTTTTATATAAGCAGAGTAATGTACATGTTTTTAAATTTAATGTTTTTCATACCACCAAAGAAAAGACAGCTCCACAGAGAGGAATCATAGCTCTTGGAATTGCCAAAAACTTTGAAGCCCTGTGCCATGTGTAGCATAAGTGACTGATTAATATTTAATTGACCAATTAGGGGGAAAGGTATTTATATATAAGTGAAAATAATAAATATAGGAACATGAAGATAATTTACTCACTCAGTATTTCAATACTGTGTCCAGTTTGGAGCCTGAAACATAAGATGAATGGAAAACTTGGAGAAGTTCCAGAGAAAGGCAATGAAAATGATTAAAGAGTTGGAAAATAGGGCCTATAAATCATGACTAGAGGAATTGGGGGTTATTTAACCTGAAAGAAAAAGCTGCATGAGTGCACAGATTCGTTTATCTGAAACTTATAGATGGTGAGATTTTCTATGGCTCATGGATACAGCTGTGCAAGCAGAAAGAAATCCGGAAGCAAAAAAATATTTTCAAAGTATTACTATTGTTTCTGTAAATATCAAACTTCATCTCTCTTCTATGGTTTCAAAGCAACCAGCAGCCGCCCTGTGACAAGCAGGGTATGTACCCATTCCGTCCACAAATATTAATCAAGGTCCACTGTGGCCAGCCAGGCACCTGCCTGGTCCCCAACCTCCAGGAGAGTGAGGGTTGGTAGAGGAACCCAACACATAAAGGGAGTTGCAGGATGTTGGGAAATCTCCTATAGTCAAAGAATATGCAAAGCACCTTAGTGGCTTGAAGGAATGAATGATCGATTCTACTTAGCAGGCTGGGGTGGAGAAGGAGCTGCTTCACCAGCATCTTAAGGCTACGAATGAGTTTGCTGGGCAAACGTAGGCAAACCAGGCCAGAGAGGGTGAGGCCCTGAACCAATTAGGAAGGCAGGATCAGATCTGAGAGATGTTATCATCTCTGCTTTATAGATGAAGAAACTGGGGCTCAAAGGTCTTGGCGGCTTGTGCAAATGTTAGCAGTAGTTAACGCCAGAGCTGGGACTTGAACCCATTATTCATGATTTTGTATCTGTTAGGGCTCTTTAAAAATCCTTGTTACTCATTTAGCAATCCTAAGGTGCCATGGTATGTTTGCATTAGGTCTGAAGCTGTTATCAAAATAACATCTGTCTTGTTGAGTAATTAGGCAGGGCGGGGGTGGGGGTGGGTGGCAGTGTTATGGTACGTCATTGAACGTAAACACACACACGCGTTATTTAGAAATATAAAGAGTTTAATTCAGCCACCCTTGTTTAATAAAACATGGCATCTTTATTTGTTGTTATGCCCCACATAGGGAGATAAGAGATATAAAATGGAATTTTTACATTTCATCTTTTGTTTTGAATGAAAACAGAATGCATCACCCTACTTGTACCATCAGAAAGTGTTTCCTGTTAAGGAGAAAACTGCAGCCTCCTACTGCAGCCTCCTTTCTTTTTCTCATGTTTTAAATGGAAATACCTTCACATGCCTTGAGTCAGTCTAAGAATAATTTTAAAAATTAGGCTGGCTTAAACACTGGCAAAATATGTGTAGAAAAACAGCTCATATTACTCGCAAATAGGATAAAATAGGAGTCTGAGGATGGGGGGTATGGCGATCTAATTTCACTTCTTTTTTATTTCATATTGTTCTCCATTGTCAGAGTCTGGCAAAATTACTTTCGAATTTCTGGATTTTAAGAAGCTAGAATTATAGCTGAATGGTTGTCTCAATAATTGACTGAAAATAAGGAAAAAATGTAGTTCCCATTCTTTTCTGTTTTGAAGCCTCAGTGGAATGAATTTCAGAGAAAACAAATATTGGGGAAAATAAAACAATTCTTCAAGGCACCCTGCTATTTCTTAGAAGATTCTCAGGTCATCTTCCAGTTAAAGAAGTGCTCTACAAAACCTCACTCCAATATTCCTACCTGATCATATTTTCAGAATGCCTTCATTTATCCTGCCACATGCCTGGAAATCACCTTTAAAATTCAATACTGGAGGATGAACTTTCCTGGTTCAATTTCCTAACTGTCCTAATTGTAATTACAAAATCCAATTTGTTGGTGGAAGAGCAAAGACACGAAAAGCTGCCCTTTTATACCTGCCTTACATTTCTCCTCTCCTTGTGCAGAAGCTCTCTAATAAATGAGCCTAATTTTGCCTGTGGGCTCATATCTGCTTGTGATTACCTCCATGCATTTGCCAGCAGGAAGACACTGGAAAGTCCCTGAAAAGCAGAGCAGTTTCTTAGCGGTTAGTTTGTAAGAGCCCTGCCTGCCCCGATAGGATTTAAAACATGACACCATGACCTAAATGTTCTCTGAAGGTTTTAGTCTCGCCCACTGCCCTGCCTCCTTTCAGGGAACTCCAGAGGTATTTCTCTCACAAAGTGCGGGTCTATCTAAAAGCTAATCG
>JAQZBX010068500.1:0-15742 GCA_029593785.1 Cabassous unicinctus | reverse complement strand
TTTCAGATATTTTCTCAAAAATTAGAATATGGCTTAAGAGCAGTTATTTATATATGGGTACCTGCATGAGAATCTCTCTGAACTTTAGAACAGATCAAAGACATCAAGAAAATTAGAAATAGTGTCCTTGAAACAAAACCTGGAGCCTTCCAACCATTCTGTAAAGATTCCTGAAGTCATGTAAAAAGATCTCCTCTGAATGATCAGTTTAAAATGGGGATTATTAAAAAATAGAGGACTCACCAAGAAACATTTGTTCCCCCTGTTTTTCTCCATGTTAGAGTAGTTTAATATTATTTCATTTGCTATTAAGAAGAAAATCTAGTCCAAAGTTTTTGTACAAAATGCATTCCACAACAGCTCATAGCATTGAAGCTGTTGGGAAAAACGGCACTCACGGGGACATGGAGACTGATGATTGCAGGCAGGAAGTTTATTGGGATGCCTTCCCAACAGAGTGGGTCTAAAGAATAGACTTCAGCCCATCCCTGGAAAGGAGAGATTTGAATTTATACTGTATATTCCTAAGTGGGGAAATGATAGTCAGTAGGAAGAGGTCAAGGGTTTGAGTAAGATGTAGAGGCCCATAGGAAGCCCTGAAGATGAAAATTTTCCCTTGTATCGCTAGAGGGTAGTGGGTTAGTGATTTAAGTTTTCTTGGAATGCTGGAGGAGCAGGTGGTGCTTTGATGTGGAGGGAGTGAAGCTCTTATCTCACTTTACTCCCATCTCCACATGGTCTCTTTGTTTAACCTTTGGAGAAGTGCCCTGCTTTCTGACATGTAGGCTTAAGGGGGTCTTGTCCTTCCTTAAAGAATGTCAGGGGGAATTGAGCCACAGTTTGTTAATTATTGCAAACCTAGTGAAGGGAAACTCCTAACCTTCCTAACTCTTTGTTTATATATATGTTGGGGGACCTGGGTATTGGGGTATAGGTACTGGGCAGGATGGGAGGGTGATAGGATTTGGGGGCTGTCTCAATCTGGCCACTTCCTGCTGTCAAGGACTGGAGAAAAGTTCCCTTTCATCCTGTCTAGGGGGCTGTGATTTCAGGTCTTTCAAGGGTTGATATTGTCGCTTGCGCAGCAGAAAAATGCCATTTACGTGTTCCTGAGTTGTTGACTGTATGATTTGGTGTATGAATCAGATGAGAAGCTGTAAGAGAGAAGGATCAAAAAGAAGCAGCAGCAATACTATTAGGAATGGTGTTATAATGGGCAAAAGGATTGATTTTAAGGGTGAAGAAAAGTAAGAGAGGAATGAAGATATCCATGATTGATTTTCATTGTTATTTTTCAGGCTCTTTGAACGATCTTTATGTTTTCTTTCAGGAATTTAAGATTTTCTTCTACTTGTCCAGTTTTGTTAATATAAAAACAACAAGTCTCATTTATGTTTGCACAGTTGCCTCCTGCAACTGCTGTGAGAACATCCAATGCTTTTCTATTTTGTATGACAACTGATGTTAGACTATTTATTCCTACCTGTTGATTGTTTATGCCTGCATGGTTGCATTCCAGAATAGTTGTAGCTGGAGTGATATGTTTAAAATTGGTCACTCTAATAGTGGGATTCCTGCAAACCAAAAGAGACTGTGGAAGATGGTGTGTCCTTTACCGGGTTTTTCTAAGATTGGATTATCGTGGGCATGATATCCAAATTCTGGGTCTCCTAAGAAATGTCTGTTTTTCCATTCATTTCATTTTAGAGGTTGGAGTGAGGTTTCAAGAAAGGAACCAAGATTAGGTATCTGTCCAGAAAAGGCCATTTCTTGGGGTTTTGGGACAGTGGAATTTGGGATGATAGATACAATAGTACAAGTTCCTGTCCACACAGGGAAGTACTAGGTATGCAGTCTTACTGCACAGAAAATAAAAACTGGTGCTTGCAACTGTTAGTGCTGTTGAGGTTCCAGAGTGGATAAAATATGAATGCAGTTGGCTAGAAATATTAAATACCTGGGTTCTGCCATATACCACATTTACGCAAAGGGGGGAATAATGAGGGTCAGAGGGTTAGTAAATTAAATGACTCTGGCAAAGAAGACTTCAAAAGAGAAAAGTAAAGAGGGGTTTTTTCTAGGTTTTAGTTTGGTTAAGTTGTATACTTGTCCGATTGAGTTCCTATACCAAATAATTCTGTTTTTTTAATAAAAGCTGTTAAAACACAGAATATTTTCACTATAATTTTTGCTGTTTATGTGTGTAGGAAGTGTTTGGCTAATACCTGAATCATTCCAAATGAGGGTTGAATTGAGATGTTTGGTACTTCTAAGTTTGTGTGCCACTGCAGTGTTGTTGTGTTAAAGAGCAAAGTATGTTTGCAGGATTTAGTGGGTATATGCTCTAAAATGACTGCATTATCTTGTGAGGACAGGTGTTTAAAACATAGGAAAGGTTTGTCCATTAAGACTGTGACTATGCCAGTGGAGTTTGAATTTTCTACTGACTGAGGACTCTCTAATTTGTTTAAGGCTTGATGAAGAATAAGTACATCTTCATACTCAGGTAAGTTTGCGGAGGGGTTCTGTAACCCACTGACCACCAAAACCAGTGTGTTGTGGATTGACACACAGGAGAGTTTCTGGACTTAAAGGAAATGTGAGTAGGGATAGAGTTCAGAGTGGGTAGATTCTGGGCATATCCAGCAATTGGAGTGGTTGACTGCAATTGCTATGGTTTGGATGGTTTCAGTAAGAAGATGGTAGGGAGTATTTGGGGCAATTAGTATGGGGAATAGTGAAAAAGGGTGAAATATAGGCTGGCCATTGCAACTCTAATCAGTGAAGAAAAGCAAGAGAGTAATAAAGGAGAAGAAAAGGATTTCTTCAGGGTAAAAGTCGGAAAAGTCTCCCTGCAACCAAAAGTCCCAAATGATGCTTAGATATTGTTCGATTGAAAGGGTAGAGGGGATGACAAAGTTAGTCAAGTGTGCAAAGAGAATTCTACAAAAGGTGTTGGCTCTGAGGTTTATCATATGAGTTGGTGTTGTGGGAGGTCTGATTTGGGTTTTTTTCACCTCTCCCCTTTGTGAGTTTCAATGGCAGATCTCTGAGAGGTTTGCAGGTGTGCTTGTCTGAAATTTCAGGGTCGTACTTGTCTGCAGTTTCAGGATCTGGTGTTTTACTGTTTACAGGAGGTGGTGGGCCAGCTTTCAATCTGGAAAAGAGTATCCACGATGGAAAGTTTAAAAGTTTTGCTGCAGTGGGAGTGGTTAGGAGTACAATAAAAGGACCCATCCATTTTGGGGTTAAGGGTCTAGGGTGTAAGATTTTCAGGTATACCCAGTCACCTGGGTGAATAGGTAGTGAGAGAGCACAGGGTTCTGGTGCAGGAAGCGTGGAGTCAGTTAGCTGATGGAGGAGTGTCCGCATTTGAGTTAAGCTGAGCAAGCTATTCTCAAAATCTGATGGCTGAGAAGGAATGTTAGTGAGTGTGAAGGTCATCCATACATGATTTCAAAGGGGCTAAGGAAATGTGGTTTTTGAGGAAGGGTTCAGATTCTCATGAGAGTTAATGGTAGGAGTTCAGTCCAAGGTGTTTGTATCTGCATTGCTTATTTGGTTAGGTGTTGTTTTAAGATTCCATTCATACACTCCACCTTTGCAGAAGATTGGGGCCTGTAGGGGATATGTAACTTCCAAGTTATTCCTAGGGCACTACAGATACCTTGCATGATTTGTGAAGTAAAAGCTACTCCAATGTCTGACTGCAGGGAAGAGGGAAGGCCAAATCTGGGAATTATTTCTGTTAACAGTGTTTTAACAACAACATCTGCCTGTTCTTAGGTTGTTGGGAAAGCTTCGACCCACCCAGAGAAGGTATCTATGAGGACTAAGAGATACTTAATCTTTTTCACCAGTGGCATGTGGGTGAAGTCTAATTGCCAATCTTGTCCTAGTTTGGAACCCCTATACTGGTGTGTTATAAAAGAAAGAGGATTAGGATTCCCATGGATATTAGTTTGTTGGCAAATAGAACAGTTTCTCGTGATAGTTTTTAAGTGTTTTGAGAGATTGGGACAATGTAGGGAATTAGATAGGAGTAGTGACAGTGGTTTGTGTCCTATGTAGTATTGATTGTGTAAGGAAGTGAGAATGTTATGTTTTTGTAATTCAGGTAAAAGGATTTTTCCATCTTTTATGAACCATCCCTCAACTTGTTTGGCTCCCAGAAGGGGAAGTTTTAGAGTTTATTCAGCTGTATAAGAGGTGGCAGGATATGGAAGTGCTAGGAGAATGGGTGTGACAGTGGAGTGTGAACCCGGCTAGGGTCGGGTAGCCTGTGCTTTGGCTTCAGTGTCGGCTCGGTTATTGTCAGCAGATATAGGGGAATTTGACTTTTGCTGCCCTTTGCAGTGAATTATAGCAGCTTGGGTTGGAAGTGATGCTGCTTTGAGTAGGATGAGATCTTTGTTAATGTTGGAGGATCCACTAGAAGTTAGGAACCCTCTTTCCCGCCAGATGGGGGCGTGTGAGTGCAGGATGTGATATGCATAATTGGAGTCAGTGTAGATATTTAGGGCTTGTCATTTGCCTCTGACTAGTGCTCTGGTGAGGGCTATGAGCTCAGCTTGCTGCGAGGTTGTGCCAGGTGGGAGGGGGCCCTATTCAACAGTGTCAGTTAAAGTAACAATAGTGTATCTGGCCTGGGTGGAATTGTTAAGTTTAGTGGAGCTGCCATCAATAAACCATGTTTGAATAGGATTAGGAAGAGGAGTATCTGAAATATTGAGAAGACGGTTAGCAAGGAGATCAAGCATATCACCACAAGCATGAGTGTAATCTGTGTCAGATGTTTCTGAGAATGGGTTGGGATCAATGGGGAGGAAGGTGGCAGGATTGAGAGGAGCACAGTGGTATAAGAGGATGCCAGGATTTTGTAGAGGTGTTGCATGAAGTGTTTGAAGACGGGTAGAGGAGATAGATGCAGTAGCTTTGTGAGTTAAAATGGGAGATAGGGAATATGAGGAAAAAGAATTGAGATGATTTATTGGAGACAGTTTAAAACTTCCTTGAACTAGTAGGGAAGCAGCAATGAGGACTTTGAGGCAAGTGGGCCAGCCAAGAGTTACAGGATCTAACTGTCTGGAGAAGTAGGCTATGATTCCGTTATCAGGGGCATATGGCTGCATTAAGATTCCTAAAGCATACCCGTGTTGGGTGTCTACATAGAAAGAGAAAGGTTTAGAGAGGTTGGGGAGAGCTAGAGCAGGTGCAGTTAATAGGGCTTCTTTAAGCTGATTGAAGGGAAGTTTGAGGGATAGAGGGTGATCAAGTGGCTTGTGTAAATTGCCAGAAACAGCTTGGTAGAGAGGTTTAGATATAGATCCAAAGTTTGGAATCCAGAGACGGAAAAAGTTGATGAGCCCTAGGAAAGAAAGAAGGTCTGTTTTGGTTTGTGGGAGGGGACAATTTTTGATGATTTGAATTCAGTCTGCAGTTAGATGTTTGTGTGAGGGAGAAAGACAGAGCCTCAGATAGGTTATTTCAGATTTGAAAAATTGTCCTTTGCCGGGGATACATGATACCCCCTATCACTGAGAAAGTTAAGCAGGGTGATAGCGTGGGTTATGGAGGTTTGAAAGGCAGGATTACAAAGGAAGAGGTCATCGACATATTGGAGAAGAGTACTGGAAGGGAATTGAATGTCAGAGAGGTCTCAGTGTAGGGCCTGTCCAAAAATGTGGGGACTCTCTCTAAAGCCCTGGGGAAGAACTGTCCAGGTTAGTTGGGTATTTAGGGGTTCTTCAGCATCTGTCCACATAAAGGCAAAAATGTCTTAGGAAGTTTCATCAAGGGGAATAGTGAAAAAGGCATCTTTGAGGTCAATTACAGTATAATGTGTAGTTTGAGGGGGTATGGGGGACAGAAGACTGTATGGGTTAGGAACTAGGGCAAGAATAGGCTGTGTGGCTCCATTAATAGTTCTAAGGTCCTGCACAACGTGATAGCTTCCATTTGGATTTTTTACTGCTAGGATCAGAGTATTAAAGGGTGAGTTAGTTGAACGTAGAAGGCCAGTGGCATGGAATTTGTCAATAGTGGGTTTCAAGCCACGTTGGGCAGAGATGGATAGGGGATACTGAGGAGTATTTGTGAAAGAAGAGGGTTTTCTTAAGACTATTCTGACAGGGGAATGGTGTGAAGCAACCAAAGGAGACCTGGTATTCCAGACGTGGGGACGAGCTTCTGTTTGTAATATGGGAGGAATGCCAGTAGGGATTAGGAAGGGGGTGGATGTGGTAGACAGGAGGAGAAGGAAGTTGGTTTGGGAGGATGGGAGCATAAAGGAAATGGAGGAATGGAGTTTAGACAGTATATCACAACCTAGGAGTGGGGAGGGTTAGGTAGGGATAATGAGGAATTGGTGGGAAAATGTGTGATTTTCTACTGAGCATATGAGTGGCTTGGTAATTAAAAGAGAAGAAGGGATGCTGTCAACCTCCACAATAGAGATTGAGGAGTGGAAAAATGTCCTGAATATTCTAGGAGTACTGAATATGTGGCCCCCATGTCAATTAAGGAGATTGGCTTACCTCCAACCTTGATGATAACCCTCAGTTCAGACATACTGATGGAGATGTGGGGCCTTTCTGAATCCAGGACCTGCCAGTCATCTTTTGTCACTCCAAGAAGGTCTGGAAAGGAAGATTTCAGCTCCAGATCTGTAGAGGGCACTGGAGGAACTTTCCTAGAAACAGGGTTTTCAGGACAGTCTGATTTCCAATGACCTATGTGCCTACATACTGGGCAAGGCCTTGATGGGGGCCTTGGATCAGGGCAGGAATGTGCCCAATGGCCTTCCTTTCTGCATTTGAAACAGGGTCTGGGTGGTGGCTGAAGGAAGAAAAGGGATTGGGTTTCCCAGAATCAACCCTGAGGGCAGCAGCAAGAAGGGAGGTTTTGGGTTGATCTCACTTATGCTTTTTTATTTGCCTTTCTCTTCTCTATTGTTAAAGACCTTAAAGGCCACTTTAGTCAGGTCTTTTTGAAGGGTTTAAGGGCTGTTCTCTAACTTCTGATGTTTTTTCTAATATTGGGATAAGATTGAGTGATGAAGTGAGTGTGTAATTACAGTTGACTAGAATCCGAGTCAGGATCTAAATTAGTGTATTTAAGGAGAGATTTGGTTAATCTATTCATGAAGGCAGCTGGATTTTCATCAGGTTTCTGTGAGATCTCTTTAATTTTGTCATAATTAACTGCCTTAAGGGCAGCCTTTTTCATGCCTTCTATTATGCAGGTTAAGAAAAGGGCCATATGAGCAAGGTCGTGGAGCCTTGCTGGTAATCCCATGGGGAGTTAGTGGTTGGAACAGCAGTGGGGCCTGCTGGGTGCCTATTGGGATCTTAGATATGCATGGAATCTGTGAAAGTGGTAGCTGCAGCCTAAATGTGGTTTTTTTCTTCTGGAGTTATGGAGGAGGTAATCATAAGTGTCCTGATAGATGATGTCATATGAGTGAGTGAGGTGTTGAAATTCTTAATGTATGTAGCAGCGTTTTCAGAGAAAGATCCTAACCAGTCCTCTTTCTGGCTTAAATCTGACAGTGAGAAAGGAATGTGTACTCTGACTTTTCCTTCAGCTCCTGCTAATTCCTGGAGGGGTAAGAGAGGAGCTGGCATCTGTTTGGAGTTAAGAGCCTACATGCCAATGGAGGTGGGGGGCTGTGGCATGGAAGGAGGGGGAGGTAGTCCCTGTGAGTGAGTATGAGAAGGAGAAATGGGAGGGGTAGAAGGCAGCAGTGATGAAGATGGGGAGGAAGAAGGGGGGAGGTGAGTTCAGAGAAAACACCGAAGGATTATATGGAGGAGGTACGGGGCAGGGCCTGATCTGAGGGATCAATTTATGGACAAGGTACCATTGTTAAAATACACAGACCTTTTACCATTTAGAGATCACAGATACAGATGCTCCCTAAAAGTTTCAACTCTTTTGCTGTTTTAGGATAATTCTTGCCCATGATAGCATCCATATTCCAGTCCTGTGACTTTCAGTTTAGAAAACATGGTATGAAGGCCATGCCGCATAATCAGGGAAGAGAACATCACCTTTTTCCATTATACATTTAGTTGAATTGCTCTAAAGTTTTAAAAGCTCAGTGTGGACAAACAATCAAGTATTCATGCCATTTACAGATGGATAGCAAAATGGACTAACTTTAAAAATATGAATTCTTCAGCTTTATCAAAGGTATACTTAATGTTTCCCCTTTCTTTTAAGAGAGAGGACTCAGCATTTTAAAGGAAGTATTGTTACATGGAAGTACGTTATAAATGCACACCTTAGGAGAACACCAAACCCACGGTATTTCAATTTTCAGTAACTGGAAAATTGAGTATTAATAAAACACAAAGTCATCATCAAAATACATGCTTCACTGGCCAAAGTGAATAACAGAGACAAGTGGATTTACACAAATTAATAAAAATTAACCTGGGTAGGCTTCAGTGTGGTTCACGAGTCTCTATCAAGCACAGTTACCCTTATACTCCAAGAGCTCTTCATCTTCTGTGCAAAATATTTTTTTAATAATTTCAATTCAGTTTTCAGGATCCCATGCTTGTTTTTCATTCCACACCATCTTCAGACAAGCTCTGAGCACTTACAATTCTCTGACAGATTGTTTGGGGCTTGGTCAAAAGACCCAGGAAACCTTGTGTGGAAAGATCAATATAAAACTTGTGGTCCCAGCTCTGGCTGTTCAAACAGGGCAGAGGCATTGTTTGAATGCTGTATGGCCTTACCATATTCTCCTTGGGCTTGTAAGCTCTTCACCAAACTGTATATGTTCTAGGGGGAATTTCTCAACAGCTTTGGCTCATTAAAGAGTAGGGATCTTGGAAATCTTGACTTTCTATTTGACAAGGTTTGGTTTCCCTCCTGGCTCTCACAGCCAGTGTTTGAAACTTGGGTCACCTGACACTTGTGGTCCAAGTTAAATACAGTACCCCATGCATACCAGCCCACATTCCCTGGCAGTGAGGCAGCTTTTCCAACACAACATATCCCTTGGCTGTGGAGTGTAGAGGGTGGCGTTGGCCTGCAAAAGGGTTGTGGGCCACCAACCCTCCAAGAATGAAGTTTTTGTACGATACTTTTATTCTTTATCTTTTGTACATTTCTGCATTAGGAAGCCACCCAATTATGTGGCATCATGGCTAATGAAAACAGCTTAAAAATGAAGGTATTCACTTAGGTTTATGGGTTTTTTTGTACTCTGGCAGAATGCACAAGAAGTGTGGAGATGGGAATTTAGGAAGTGCTTTTTAATGTTTGTATGTATTTTCCTAGCAACTCAGACTGCTGAAGAAGTGGCAAGATGAGGTAAAGAAAATTTGCAAGATAGTCATGATAGCTGTGTGGTAGAGATTCCTTTTCCTTTTGAATATCTCCAAAGAGGATGTGAAATGAGAAATCTAATTTATCTTTCCTTCCTTTAAAGAGCAAATGTAAAACAAACTGGCTTCCTAACGTGCACACTATAAAAATGCAAACATTTATTACAGGAGAGGGATACAGATGTATTGGGAACCACAGTATAGAGCATTCCTTGTGTCTGAAACAGGACAGGATCCCTGTGGACAACAGTACATACATCAGAGGCCACCATGGTGATCTGTGGGGTTGGGAGGGATAGGGCTTTGGGGCTTTTGTCAAACAAAGGCATCCCCACCACCCAGGACCATGAAACCAGTCTCAGCTGGCCAGGGGTGTGACCAGGACCACTGGATCAAACCCAGATCCAGCTTCCTCTTACAGATCACTCCCTCTTTACTTCATTTGGTATATGTCAGTCATGCTGCTGTGGCTGAGCTGCAACTTGATACTTAGCTTCTTGAAAACCCGACTGTCTTCCACATGGCAGTGGTGGCAGTCGCCATTTTACAATCTCAGCAGTGCTGAATGAGTGTCCATCTGCCTTTCTCCACATCCTCTCCAACACTTCCCAGTATGTTTTAAATGAATTTTTTTAAAAAAAATTCACTATTTGTACTTTTGTTAACAATGCACATTAAATACAAACAAACAGATAAAGCACACACAAACACCAGACTTTTACCAGATTGCACATAGAGATGTTCCAAAAAAATGTTCTTTTCTCTATTTTGTTGTTTTAGGATGCCTCTTGTCCATGGTATCAAAACATTCTAGCCTTGTGGATTCCAGCAACTAAAAAAAGAGGAGTGGGATTACAATCAGCAATACAACCTGCCACAAAGTCTATGAACAGAAAGACACATGGTTTGATGATAATTTAAAAAGAAAGACTTCCATACATTTTATATAAGGTTCCCACAAAAGATAGTGGCATCACAAGAAATGAGAAGAGAATTAAAATGAAGACAGCTATTACATAAAAATATGTGGGTGTGTTTTCTTCTCACAGAATGCCCGAGAGGTGCTGACCTGGGCCATCTAACCATCTGTACTCTAGTTTGAAGACATTCTGCTTGGAAACATTGCCTGGGGAGGTAGCTGCAAGGTGAGTTAAACAAAATGCAGGTGCAGGTAATAATCCTAACTATATGATATGGCTTTCTATTTCTTTTGAATAGCTCCAAGCTAAATATAAACCAAATAAAATAATGTATCTTTTATTATCTTAAGGAGAAAAGGCAAAGGAATGTGACTTCCTATCCCAGTCACGGTCACTGCAAATATGGAATTCAGCCAAGAGATACAGATCTCATAGGAGCAACCAGATATAAAAGTACTTGGGTCTGACACAGTCCACGAACCCTATCAAGAATACCTGATGGTATCCAGGAGCAAGGACTTGCGTTCATCTGAGTTGCTTTCGCATAAGAATATGTCTCAGTGGATTGCAGAGATTTTACAGATGTGCAAGGAAGGCTGTGCTTTTCAAGTCTGTCAGGAAATATCTTCTCTTGTTTTTAGTTGTGCCCGATCACAACTTTTGAAAAGTAAGCAGAGAATGATTGTTTTCCCCTAACCTACATATTTTCAGGAGAGCAAGGATCCCAGAGGCACCAATTGAGTGTCTCTTGTGAGGGCATGATTTTGGTCTCAATCATTGACCTGCAACTTGTTCCTTAGGCCATTGGCTAGAAATGCATGGGTTTAGTTGAATTTCTGGCTTAAAGGGGACCTGGAAGTTTTTGCAGTGAAATGACTTGTACTATGTTCCCAGCTCCTTATGGCTAATCTGCCTATTGTATCTTAATCAGGGTTCTAGGAATGGAATTCATTGGACCAACCTCATGAACTGAGTTCTAACCCTGGTCTTGCATTTCAATCCTGAGATGTGTGCCTCTAGCCTGAAAGTAAGTTCCCCGGGTGTTTGCAGAGTGAACGATAAAGTGGTATGTGTTGTGTTCTTCTCATTCACAGTGTGCAACTGTAGTTGTATTCGTGCTCTTGGAAGGCAAAGTGGCTGTTCCTAGAGGTGACAGGGGTGTCATGTCAGAATTGAGGGGAAACTAACTCCTTCTTGTGGTTGATGGCTAACTACTGGTGCTGGTGGCATTTACATTCCCTTCAAAATTTTGGTCCATCCAGGCCAAGGTAAGAATTTTAAAGAGGATAACCATGCCCTTGTCCCACAACACTTCCCCCTGCCACATGTCTGGGGTGTTTTGGAGCTTCCCCCTGGATTCTGATTGGTTTCACTATTGCAGCCTGCCCATGATGCTGACTAGGTTGCAGAAGGAATCATAAGCTTCATTTCCAGAGGACAAACTCAAGGGATAACTGAAACATCCCTTGCCCTCCACTCAACACCTGAGACTCCATCTGTTTACTGACCCCCACCACCACCAAGGACCTGAAACTGGTTTGAGCTGGCCAGAGAGACAGTCCCAAGGAAGATAGTCTGTGACCTACCAGTACCCAGGTTTCCCCCAAGACATTGTCCAAGACCACCCTCCCACCCCATGGGAAGAGGGACAAGTCATCACACTCATGGTATGTCCTGCCGATTTCCCAGGGGCCCTGTTATGGCCGTTTTCATATGAGCCCACAAGTTATACCCTCTGGGGTTTCCCTGGGTTTTGTGAGTCCCAGTTATGAAGGGCTATGCTTTGTGTTCCTCGTGGTGTGGAATTGTGCCTGCCATTTTGGGCTTAAGTGCAGGACCCTGGACATGGATTTTCAAGGGTTATGTTTGGGGTGGTATGGGGAGGGTGATGGGACTGCCCAAAAGATCCTCCTGGGTAGCAGCCACATCCGACCAGGCATGACAAGAGTCCCTCTACATCTTAAGGAACCATCCTTTTTTGACTGAAGTGGCAGTTCCCATCATGCCCTTGGGAACATCATTGTTTCCTCCTTACATTGGAATTTAATTTATCTTTCATTCCTTTAAAGAGCAAATGCAAAACCAACTCTCTTCCTAATATGCACACTGTAAAATGAAAATGTTTTTTTCAAGAGAGGGATACCGATGTATTGGGAACTATAGGATAGAGCAGTCCTTGTGTCTGAAATAGGACCGGTTCTCTGTGGACAACCGTACATACATCAGAGGCCACCGTGGAGATCCGTGGGGTTAGGAGGGGCAGGGCTTTGGGGTTGTGTCAGACAATGGCAGGAAGTGTCAGCATCCAGCCAGGTGTGTGAACACTACCACTGGATGAACCTGGATCCAACTTCCTCTTACAGAACCCTCCCTCATTACTTCAGGTGGTGTATGTCAAGCAAGCCCCTGTGACCCAGCTGCAACTTGATATTTAGCTTCTTGAAGACGCCGAAGTATTCCACGTGGCAGCAGCGGCAGTCACCATTTTACAATCTCACCGGCACTGAATGAGCGACCCTCTGCCTTTCTCCACATCCTCTCCAACACTTGCAGGAATTTTTAAAATGAACTTTTTAAAAAAACTTTTCGTTTTTTATACCTTTATCAACAATGCACTTTAAAGACAATGAGCTGGAAGCAACCTCCTTTGTGAGCCTTTGGCCAGGAGTGGACGCCAAACCACATTTCTGACTGAACTGTGCCAACAAACCTCCTATTTCTTCCCCAGGGATCCTGGATGGGTCAAGATGGAAGAGAAATGCTTCATTTCCATGGGACCCACGAGGAGCAGTTCTGACTCTGGGAATCTTTGAACCTATCCACGTGAGTATTAATTTTCCTCTTCATGCCTGTGGCTGAGGAGAGACCTTTGTCGTGGCTTCTCTGAGGTGTTTTTCTTAAAACTTCATTTTATGCTATTGGTAGAAACTGGTTTATTCTCTATTTTCCCAAGTTATATTTAAGCAAGATGACATGACATAGGCCTTTTTATAAATGTGGGACTCTTGCTGGATACAATCTTGATAGACTCAAAGGGAAGGGAAAGTTATCTACAATACTGAAAGGAATATGAAAAATATTGCAACCTTACAGTGGAGAAGTTGGAGACAAAGCCCTATTGGAGCCAGAGATGAAAGGGGAAATGGTGTCCTTATGTATACACTTTAATTAAATTTTTATGGTTAATTTTCCCTACATGCTTACATTGATGAAAAAAAGAAGTGAAAATATGATAAATACAGGTAATACAACTCCTAACATTAATTTTAAACATTTAAACATTACTCAAAATTTAAAATTTATAATAATTTTACTTTTCTGTCTTTACTAAAAGCAAACTTGTCAGTGCAAAAATGCACTTTTTTATTTACCCTTGTTTTCAAATGAGAGAATTGCAATGTTGTGCAATTTCTCATGACCCAGTGATGATCTTATTTTTAAGGTCAGCTTACTGAAATGTCTCATTTCACTGTGACTGATATTGTTTAAAATATATATAGATAGATCAAGAGAGGTGATACTTGCACAATGTGAGAATGTACTAAATGTCACTGAAGTGTACACTTTAAAATGGTTAATTTTATTTTATGTTAATTTTAACTTAACAAGGTATGTATGCCTCTTCCAAATTAGGATAAATTTGTAATAAGGAAAATTTGTGCATTAAGAGAAATCAGTTTTTGAAAATGGAAATATAATGGTGCTTTTTGATACTTGCATTTGACATTTTTCTAGGATTTAAATTATCAATTTAGGAGCCATGTCAGAGGCTGTTATTCTTAATTCAGATGTATTCATTGAAAGTAAATTTTATCTCCTGTTGAAAATTAAAAATCTGAAATTTTGTGTGTATCCATGGAAAGGTGAAATTAGGATGTCTATAATCTCGTTTTTTATATGCTTCTTTCCTGTAACAATCATTATATTCATCTGGTGATGAAACATTTTTAAAATCTTTACTTTTCTCTTTCTCTACTTTCAAATTTGAAAATATATTATATGCCTCACTAAAATTTTTATTAACAAAATACACTGCAAAGGGATAGGCTTTCTAAAGCCATCCACCTTTATTTATTGTCAGGAATTTTGATGACCTTTACAACTAATTTCTCTTGAGTCTATATATTATCGCACACTAATAAGTTGCATCAATATTTGTAATCTATTTGCATGAAGAGATTTTTTACTTCAGCATAATATATATCTTAATTTTATACCATATATACATTAGATATAGTTTATATTATGTATACATTAAATAAATGTTAATTTTTGCATGAAGTGTGCTGATTACATTTGCTCATCTACTGTTTGGCACATAAGGGTAAATTCCTGCATTTTATATCCCCCAGCCCTTCCCTGCCTTGCAAATCTCCCCATGATCAAGTCATTTCCTCATGGTCACAAAAATATTAAGATCTCCCAAAAGACTCTCCCAAAGAATTCTGGAATAGCATGCCCCAGGCTTAGCAGAGGGAGTTCTATAATACATTTCCTTCTTCATGGTTTTCAACCTGGGCAAAGGGCAATCAACCTTCAGAACATGCAAGAGAAGAAGGATTTCCTGTGAAAAACTAATACAAATCTCTCATTTTTTTCACAAACACCCCAAAACATTCATGCACAAAAATATCACTCTATAATATTCACATATCTCCTGTTCATGAATAGGAAGACTAAACATCATTAAGATGTCTGTCCTACACAAACTAATCTACAAACTAATAACAGACAGACTCAAAAGGTTGATTGAGTTGACAACCTTGATTGAATTGCATTTGTGTAGATTTGGCCTCTGAATGCTTTAGTGGCATGGTAACAACATGAGTTTTTTTTAAATTATTATTTTGTAATAATATCAAATGCATAAAAAAAGCAAAGTAGTAAAATCCCTTCACTAAGATTTCCCAGTTGTTATAATTTTACCATATCTCCTCACTAAACAAACAATTCACAAAAATTGCTCCAGGATGTTTACCTCCAAAAGAAAGACACTTTCCTAGAAAACCCTAAATCAGGAAGTCAACTTTGCTTTAATGCCATAATACCATCCACAAACCCCTTCAACTTAAAAAAAAAACTTAATTGTTTTTATTCTAGTAACATATACATGATGAAATTTCCACCCATTTTTAAGTGTATTCTTCAATGGTATTAACTACATAAATAATGTCTCCTTCCATAAGGAAGAATATTCATGACCCCAACAAATTAATTTACACACAAAGTCCCTATTTCCTCCTCCCCACAATGTCTGGTAACCTCTGATCTAGTTTCTGCCTCCATGAGTTCACCTATATTAGATATTTCATAAAAGTGGAATCAAAAACTATTTATGCTTCTGTGCTTATTTCAGTGAACATAATCATTTCAAGGTCCATCCATGGACCATACATGTTGTAGCTTGTATCAGAACCTCATTCTTTTTTATGGCTGAATAACATTTCATTGTAGGTATATACCACATTTTGTTTATCCACT
>JAQZBX010068499.1:0-15751 GCA_029593785.1 Cabassous unicinctus | reverse complement strand
TTCTCTTTCAGTTTCCTGATTGTATCATACCACTGTCTTCTCGCTTCCATGGTTTCTGATGAGAAATCTGCACTAAGTCTTACTGGACACCCCTTGTACGTGATCTTTTGCTTCTCTCTTGCTGCTCTGCGAATTTTCTCTTTATCTTTGACATTTGGCATTCTGAGTAGTATGTGTCTTGGCATAAGTCTATTTGGATGTATTCTGATTGGGGTATGGTGTGCTTCTTGGACATGTAAGTTCATTTCTTTTGTGAGAGTTGGGAAATTTTCACCTATTATTTCCTCAAATACTCTTTCTGCCCCATTTCCCTTCTCGTCCCCTTCTGGAATTCCCATGACATGTATGTTGTTGCGTTTTGTGTTGTCATTCAACTCTCTGAGCCCCTGCTCAATTTTTTTCCATTCTTTTCACTCTCTGTTCTTTTCTCTCTTCAATTTTAGCTACTCTGTCTTTGGTATCACTTATTCTTTCTTCTATCATTTTGAGTCTGCTGTTGTATGCCTCAAATGTGTTTTTGACCTCACCTATTGTGTTTTCATTCCCATGAGCTCTGTTACTTTTCTGCTCAGGATTTCAAATTCTTCTTTGCATTCGCTCAATGTCTTCTTGATGTCATTTATCTCTTTAATTATGTTGTCTTTCAACTCTTTAATTTGATTTTGGAAATTTGTGCTCATCTTGCTGATGAGTTCTCTCAAATTCTGCATCTCTTCTGGGACTTTGATATATTCCTTTTCTTGGGCCATGTCTTCTATTTTCTTAGTATGGCTCATAATTTTTTGCTGGTGTTTAAGCATCTGGTCAAGATATAGTTTACTCAGATGCTCAATCTTTCTCTTTTATAGGGATTTAGTGGCAGAAGGCTGTGAGTTACCAGAGCTGTTTGATTTTTAGCTCAACCTGGATTGTTAGGATTGTCCTGATGGTTGCTCAAAACTGGGCACTGGACCCAGCAATTGGTTGTAGAGTTGCTTCCTAGGGTGTTGCGCAGGGAGGCTATAGAGGCCAGGAAAACTTCTACTTATTTTTAATTTTTTTATGTGCACTTTCTTGGCCTGCCAGAAGATGGCACTCTTTGGCAGCTCTTAATTCAATGCTGGTCAGAATGTATTTGTTGCAACACAGACCAGATCAATGTGATAGAGCTTCCTGTCTGGAAGCTAAGAGCCTCATAATTCAAACTTTCTAAGACAGTTCTCCAGTCTTCTCTGGCAGCCTCCTCCCTTTTCCCAGCTAGGAAATATTTCCACTCCCCTCTGGGTCCTCAACAATCAGTCCCGTTAGTAGAGGAGGAGATTTGGGGGTTTGTATATCTTTAGCCCCTTGCAGGTTCCAAGGCAGACAATGGCAAAGCCCCACCCAGCCTGGAAGGGCTCTCAGGACACAGCAGACCAAACCTGTGAGTCAAAAGCTGAGTCAGCCCCAGGCTCTCTCTCCCCTCACCTGTGGAGTCCTCAACAATTAGTTCTGGCTAGAAGAGAGGGAGATTGTAAGTGTCCAGTTTCTCCAGTCCTTCGCTGGCTCCCAGGGCAAACCACTGTGTGGTCCCACCTGGCCTGGAAGGGCCCTTGTGGCACCACAGCCCAAATTTGTGGGTCAGAACCTGAGTCAGCCATAGGCTGTGTCCCTCTCTCTCCCCTTTCCTGGGGTGGTAGATCCCTGGAGCTCCCTTTGTCTGTAGTCGCAGGCCCAGAGGCCCGAGAATTCTAGAGTCTTTAGTGTGGGGGAGGGTGCCAGCAGCAGCAGCTGTTGCTGGTTCCAACTCATGGTTCTGTTGTCACAATTTCCCTCTTTTGTCCCTCTCTCCTCTGGGTGGTGTGCAGCCTTCACCTGCTGTCCTAAACCCTAGAAGATCTTTTTCAGGGCTGTTTCATCCTGTCCTCTATCTATTTTTCTGGAGAAGAGATTCCTGTGTCTTACTAGTCCGCCATCTTCCCAGAAGTCTCTCCTGACACATTCTTGATAAGGACCTAGGCCACTTCCAGAGCATCAGGTGAATTTATCTCCAAGATCAGCTGCTTCTTGGAAAACAAAACTCTTTAGGATTTGGATTAAGCTTTAAAGTTGTTGCAGGCATGCTGCATTTTCCCTCTCATTTATCATCCCCTCCAAATACACTGATGACACATATATCCATAATCTTCCAATCTTATTTTTTGCAATTACCTTTTATTTTGGAATAGAAAGACTACATTTTGTATGACTGCCAGTTCTTTCTAAATTAATGTAATGGTTTGATGTATTTGCAATCAAAATACCAATGGCATTTGGGGATAAAAATGTATAAAATGAATCTGAAGCTCATCTAAAAGAATTAACAAATAAGAATAGTTCAGAAAAATTTGATGGAGAGGAATATCGAGGGGAAAATTGTTCTCCCTGATATTTAAAAGTAAGTTTATAGTAATTAAAACAATGTTATACTTGACAAATTAGTGTAACAAAATAGATAACCCAGGAACTGGTACTAATATATATGAAAATTTAGTATTTGCTAAAAATGGCATAATAATTTGCCAATTTATTTATCAATAATTGTAACTAGAACAAGTGATTATATTGTATTCTGAAACCATTCATTCATTTAATCACCAAATATTTATTGCATACCAACAATCTACCAGGCTCTCTCCTAGTTGAAAGCAGTGAACAAAATAGACAATAATCCTCCTTCACATAGTTTATATTCTACTGGTGGAAAAAAGGCAATAAAAAAGCATAGAGGAGGGAAAGGCAAGATAGTGGCAGAGTAAAGAGCTCCAAGAGTCAGCTTGTCCTTCAGGACTGTTAGTAATCACCCAGAGCTATCTAAAGCACCTGTTTGGGGGACCCAGGAGATCAGAAAAGCATCCTGCAACATCTTTGAAAGAATGAAAGGAGGAGACTGCCCTTCTGCAGTGAAGATTCAGGAGGAGAGCACTCCACGCTGCGGAGGCGACCACCCTCCCCTGGTGGTGCAAGCCATCTTGGGAGCTATTCCATAGCTGGAGTGTGAAGCTCCATTTTCCAAAAAATGGTGGAAGAAGAGATGGTCAGGCACTGACTTCAGCTTCTGGTTAGTAAATGTGGCTGGCTAAAGTATAATCCTAAGAAAAGCTAAAGTTTGAACCTGTTCAAGTCGGAAAGAGGCTGGTAGCTGACATTTTAACCCTGCCCCTGGCTTAACGGGAAGCAGGGCTGATTGAAAATTACAGTGACTGTAGGGACTGGCTTTTTTCCACCCAGGTCAATTGCAGCCCTAGCCTAGGCCCCAGTCCTACCTTCAGCAGGGAGGAAGCTGGGGGAATGGCACCAGCCTCTCCGGGCAACTGCAGGTGCTTTCAGCAGGCACAGACTGGAGAGTCAGTCACCTGGGTTCCATCCCCACCTCCCAACAGGATAGTAGGGTACCTATGTATCCTTGGCCTCTCTGGGCAGCTGAAAGTGTTTTCGGCCCTCACAGACTGGTTTGTTGTGTGACTTTGATTCCATCCCTCCCCTCCCCCCATAGGATAAGAGGGTTGCTGGGGTTTCTTCAGCCTCTCTGGGAAACTGCAGGTGCTTTTGACCTGCACAGACTAGTTTGTAGGTTCCATCCTCACTGCTTAAAGGGCAGAAGGGGCAGTGCTCCCTCAGCCTCTCAGGGCAACTGCAGGCACTTTCAGCCCACATGGATTAGATTGTTTGGCACTCAAGAGGGTTCATCCCCACCCCTGGCAGGGGAGGAGGGGGACTGGAGCTACATTAGTCTACCTGATCAACTGCAATCAGTTTTGACTCACACAGCTTAATTTGCTGCCCACTCCTGCAATTCCATCCCCGTCCAGGCAGGGGGGAAGGGGCATGAAGATTCATCAGTCTCTCCAGGCAACTACAGATGGTCTTAGCCTGCACAGCTTGGATTACTACACATGGCTACAGCTCCATCCCTACCCTTGGCAGAGGAGAAAGGTGGGAGAAGTTTTATAGGTTTCTGGGGCAATGTGGGCAGCTTCAGCCTCCCCAGCTTACAGAACCAACTACATCCTCAGCTCTTAAAACCCAGTCAGCAAGGGAGAAAGGGCAAGAAAGCCCTAAACTAATGAGAGAAACTGCACTCAGAATAAATATATCTAGTAAGCCAGATGCCAAGACACCAACAAAAAATTACAATCCATACCAAGAAACAGAAAGATATGGCCCAGTGAAAGGAAAAAGATAAGCCTCCAGATGACATAATGGAATTGAGACAACTAATCATAGATGTTCAAAAAAATCTCCTTCATAAATTCAATGAGATGACTAAAGAGATTAAGGATATTAAGAAGACACTGGGTGGGCACAAAGAAGAATTTGAAAGCCTACATAGAAAAATAGCAGATCTTACGGGAATGAAAGACACAATAAATAAAATTTTAAAATACACTGGAGGCATATGACAACAGATTTGAGGAGGTAGAAGAAAGGATCAGTGAGATTGAAGACATGGCTTCTGAAAACAAACATACAAAAGAACAGATAGAAAAAAGAATGGGAAAAAATGGAGCAGGTTCTCAGGGAACTTGTCATTTAGTTCACCAGGAAGAAATAACAATCATAAATGTATGTGCACTTAACCAGAACGCCCCAAGTTACATGAATCAAACACTAACAAAACTGAAGGGAAAAATAGATATTTCTACAATAATAGTTGAAGACTTCAATACACCACTTTCAGCTTTGGATAAAACATCTAGGCAGAGTATTAATAAATGAACAGAAAGCTTGAATAATATGATAAATGGACTAAACTTAATAGAGATATACAGAGCACTGCACCCCAAAACAGCAGGATATACATTCTTTCCAAGTGCTCATGGATCTTTCTTCAGGATAGACCCTATGTTGTGTCACAAAGCAGATGTCAACAAATTCAACAAGATTGAAATTACACAAAGTACTTTCTCTTATCATAATGGAATAAAGTTGGAAATCAACAACGAGTAGAAAAAGGGAAAATTCACAAATATCTGGAAATTAAACAACACACTCTTAAGTAATCAGTGAGTCAAAGAAGAAATGCAAGAGAAATCAATAAATATCTCAAGACAAATGAAAATGAGAACACAGCATATTAGAACCTATTGGATACAGCGAAGGCAGTGCTGAGGGGGGAATTTATAGCCCTCAATGCTTATATTAAAAAAGAAGAAAGAGTTAAAATCAATTACCTAATTACATGGCTGGGGGAACTAGAATATGAACAGCAAACTATCCCCAAAGCAAGCAGAAGGAATGAAATAATCAAGATCAGAGCAGAAATAAATGAACTTGAGAACAAAAAACAGTAAAGAGAATTAACAAAACCAAAAATTGGTTCTTCGAGAAGATTAACAAAATTGTTAAACATTTAGCTACACTGACAAAGGAAAAAAGAGATAAGATGCAAATAAATAAAATGAAAATGGGGACATTACTACTGACCTCATAGAAATAAAAGAGATAATGAGAGGATACTATGAACAACTGTATGCCAACAAACCAGATAATGTAGATGTAGCAGTTTGGTATTATTTATGAATTCCAAAAATAGATATTGGATTGTGTTTGTAAATTGGTCTGTTCCTCTGGGTACATTAGATTGTATTGGATTCAGAGGTTTCACTCTTACTTGATTAAATTATGATTAAGGCTTTGATTGGGCCACATCAGTAGGACATTGCATCCCCGCTCCCTTGGTGGGCAGGGACTCACAGAGAAAATGACAAGGCAGAGGAGTTAGTTGGAGTTTTTAATGCTAGAGCCCAGGAAGTAAATACACAGAGAAGCAGATACTTGAGGAAAGAGAGAAGGCTCCATTAGACACGGCAGAGGCCCCAGGGAGAGAGAGAGCTTGATAGTCTATAGCTGACCTTGTGGAGAGAATAGAGCAGCTGAGCCTGGAGAGAAACAAGCCCCAGGAGAGATATGAGACTTATCCCAGCCTACAGCTTATATTGGAAGAAGCTGGGACCATGGACTCTGAAGAGGAAGAGGAAGCCGGAACCCTTGCATATGTCGGCAGCCATCTTGCTCCAACACGTGGCAACAGACTTTGGTGAGGGAAGTAAATTACGTTTTATGGCCTGGGAACTGTAATCTTCTACCTCAAATAAATACCCTTTTATAAAAGCCAACAGATTTCTGTTATTTTGCATCAGCACCCATTTGGCTGACTAATACAGTAGATGAAATGGAAAAATTCCTAGAAATGTACAAACAACCTACATTGACCCTAGAAGAAATAGAAGACCTCAACAATCCAATCACAAGTAAAGAGATTGAAACAGTCATCAAACAACTCTCCAAAATGAAAAGCCCAGGACCAAATGGTTTCACAGGTGAGTTCTACCAAGTATTCAAAAAGGATTTAATACCACCCTTACTCAAGCTCTTCCAAAAAATTGAACAAGAAGGAATGCCTTACCAAACTCATTCTATGAAGCCAATATCACCATAAAACCAAAGCCAGATAAAGATACTACAAGAAAAGAAAATTACAGACCCATTTCCCTAATGAATATGGATGCAGAAATCCTCAAAACAAAATACTTCCTAATAGAATCCAAAAACACATTAAAAGAATTATTCATCATGATGAAGTGTCTTACACCATGTGTGCAAGGCTGGTTCAATACAAAAAAAATCAATCAGTGTAATACACCACATTAATAAATCAAAGACGAAAAGTCACATGATCCTATCAATTGACACAGTAAAGACATTTGACAAAATACGCATCCTTTCTCGATAAATATGCTACAGAAGATAGGAATTGAAGGATACTTTCTCAACATGATAAAAACCATATATGAAAAACCCACAGCTGACATTGTACATGGTGAAAGACTGAAAGCTTTCCCATCGAGATCAGGAAAAAGTAAAGTATGCCCAGTGTCACCACTGTTGTTCAATATAGTGCTAGAGTTTCCAGCTGAGCAATCTGGCAAGAAAAAGCAATAAAAGACACCCAAATCAGAAAGGAAGAAGTAAAACTTCTGCTATTTGCAGATGATATGATCCTATATCTAGAAAGTTCCAAAAAATCTACAACAAAGTTGCTAGAACTAATAAACAATTTAAGCAGAGTGGCAGGATACAAGATTAACACACAAAAATCAGTAGTGTTTCTATACACTGGTAATGCATAATCTGAGGAGGAAGGGGAAAAAATTCCACTTACAATAGCGACTAAAAGAATAAAATATTTAGAAATAAAACCAAGGACGTAAAGCACTTGTATTCTGAAAACTACAATACAATGTTAAAAGAAATTTTAAAAGACCTAAATAAATGGAAGAATGTTCCATGTTCATGGATTGGAAGATTAAATATTGTTAAGATGTCTATTCTATCCAAATTGATATACAGATTCAATGCAATCCCAATAAAAATTCCACCAGAATTTTTTAAATAAATGGAAAACACAATTATCAAATTTATCTGGAAGGGTAAGTGGCTCTGAATAGTCAGAACATCTTAAAAAGGAAGGGCAAAAGTACTCTCACTTTCAGACTTTAAATCATATTACCTAGCTACAGTGGTAAAAAAAAAACCCCAGCATGATATTGGCATAAAGATAGACACATAGACCAATGGGACCTAATTAATGGTTCAGAAACAGACCCTCACATATATGGTCAAGCGATTTTTGACAAGGCTGTCAAACCCACCCAGCTGGGGCAGAACAGTCTAGTCAACAAATGGTGCTAAGAGAACTGAATATCCATATCCAAAAGAAAGAAAGAGGACATTTACCTCACAAAGATTAACTCAAAATGGATCAAAGACCTAAATATAAAAGTTAGAATCATAAAGCTCCTAGAAGAAAATGTAGGGAAACATCTTCAAGACTTGGTGGTAGGTGGTGGATTCTTAAACCTTACACTGAACGCATGAGCAATGAAAGAAAACATGGATAAATGGGACCTCCTCAAACTTAAACACTTTTGTGATTCAAAAGACTTTATCAAGAAAATGAAAAGGCAACCTACTCAATCGGAGAAAATATTTGGAAATCACATATCTGATAATGGTTTGATTTCCATTTTATATAAAGAGATCATACAACTCATCAGTAAAAGAGCAAGCAATCCAATTTTAAAAATGGACGAAAGACTTAAATAGACATTTCTCCAAAGAGGAAATATAAATGGCCAAAAAGCACATGAAAAATGTTCAATATCACTAGCTATTAGGGAAACGCAAATCTAAACGACAATGAGATATCATCTCACATCGCATAGAATGGACATTATTTAAAAAAAACAGAAAACAATAAGTGCTGGAGAAGATGTGAAGAAATAGGAACACTCCATCAGTGTTGGTGGGAATGTAAAATGGTGCAGTCTCTGTTGGAAGACAGTTTGGTGTTTCCTCAGAAAGCTAAATCTAGAACTGCCATATGATCCAGCAATTCCTCTACTAGGAATATATCCAGAAGAACTGAAAACTATGACACAAACAGACATTTGCACACCAATGTTCATAGTGGCATTATTCACAATTGCCAAAAGATGGAAACAATCCAAGTGTCCATCAACTGATGAATGGATAAACAAAATGTGGTATATACATACGATGGAATACTATGCTGCTGTAAGAAGAAATGAAATTGGGACAGACATTATGCTGGGTGAAATAAACCAGACCCAAAAGGGCAAATATTGTATGGTGTCACTAATATGAACTAAATACAAAGAATAAATTCATTGAGTTAAAACCTGGAGTATAGGTTTTAAGGAGATAGGAAGGGCTGAGAAGGGGTACTGATGCTTAATGTATGTAGAAATTTTAATTACCTTCATGGTAAAAGTGTGGAAATGGATAGAGTTGACAGTAACACATTATAGTAAGTAGAACTAACGCAGCTGGTTTATAAATGGGACTGTGGCTGAAAAGGGTAGTCTAGGGATGTAAATGTCAATTGAAAGAAAGCTAGAGAATTAGCTAGGGACTGAATAACATAGTGAATCCAGACATGGATGAATATTGTGGTTAATAATACAAACATAAGAATGTCCTTCTATGAACTAGAACAAACGTACAGCACTATTGCAAGGAGGTAAGAATGTGGAGAAGCATGGGAAAAAATACAATTAATGTAACCTATGGACTATAGTTAACAGCAATACTGTAATATTCTTGCATCAATATCAAAGATGTACTATGTTAATAATAGGGGGGTATGGAAAAAATATACCAAATGTATGCTATAGACCATAGTTAGTGGTAATAGTCTGATGATATTATCTCATAATTTGTAACAATTGTTCCACTACAATGTAGTGTGTTAGTGGATGGGGTGTTGTATGGGAATTCCAAACATGTGCATGATGGTTTTGTAAGTTCACAACTTCTTAATAGAAATACATATTTTTAAAAAAAGCACAGAATGCCAAATGGCAATGAATGCCATGGAGAAAAATAAAGCAGGGAAGGAAGATGGGGGTGCTAGAGTGGAGGTGGGGGTGGTAGCTATTTTATTCTGGGTGCTCAGAAAGGGCCTCATGGAGAAGACATTCGAGCAGAAACCTGAAGGGAGCCAGGGACCGAGTTCTAAGAGAAGAATATTTTAGACTGAAGAACAGGAAGTGAAATGTTGAGGAGTGTGTTTGGCAATTGGAGGAAGAGCAAGAAGGCAGGAAGACCAGAGTGAAGTGGTAGGGGGAAGGAGTAGAGGATGAAGTCAGAGAGGAGCGGGAAGGGGATGAGGCAAGGACCTGGAGGCCATTGAAAGGATGTTAGAGTAAGTTAGGTTCTTACCTCCTATCTTAGAAGAAAGGAAATTCCAGGTACTTTAAAGTGTTAAGAAACAAAATATACCCTTTGACCTAGTACTTCCACTTTTGCAAATCAGAGACATAAAAAAATAAAGTACAAATTATACATTACGGGGTATACGGTAACAAATGACAAGACAGACACACAACCTGAATGTCCAAGCATAGGAAAATGGTTACTTGTTTTTGGCAACCCATTTTATGGCCCTTAAAATCAACTTCTAACAATTATTTAATAACATGGGGAAATGTTTTTGACGTAATAGTCTATGGAAAAAGGGAAGAAGTTCTATCTTAGGATATATTTTTAGTTTTGTTTAAAAAAATACCAGACTATAATAAGTACATTCTGTAGTTGGTTGTTTTCTCCGGGTCATGGAATTGCTGACTTCTTGGAGTTATGACTGTCATGAACTTGTTTTACTTTAAAATTAGAAAGCAGAAAAATTATAAAAATAAGCTATAGAATTTCTATATATTGGAATATGATAGAAATACTAACATTAGGGTGTTTGTAGTAATGTAATGTCAATGAGGAAATGGTCACACCATGTTACAGGAAAAAAACAAATGTTACATGAAAAAGGAAAACATAAAATTGTATGTTCTGTATAACCCCAATTTTGTATAATCTATTCTATAGCAAAAAAAGGCAGGAAGGAAATGACCCAAAGTGTTAACCATTGTTAGCTCTGAATTGTGAAATTATGCCTTTAAGAGTTTTACAAGTTTTCTCCAATGAACTTATGATATGATACTTAATGATAAGAAAAACAGAATTTTAGGGGAACAGATGTGGCTCAGGTGGTTGAGCACCTGCCTCCCACATGGGAGGTCCTGGGTTCAGTTTCTGGTGCCTCCTGAAAAAACAAAAACAAACAACAAGTAAAACATACGAGAGAGCCAACTCAGGGAAGCCAATGTGTCTCGGTGGTTGAGTGCCATCTTCCCACGTACGAGGTCCCGGGTTCAGTCCCTAGCCACCAGTACCTCAAAAAAAAAATCAATCAATAAATAAATAATAGAATTTAAAACTTTACACTCTATTCTGCTTTACTTAAAGATGATTTGAGGCAGCTTACCAAGAGACAGGTTATACCAAAGGGTAAAATACTAGTAGACCAGGGAATAAGTACAAAGGGAAAATGAGGGCAGGGAAAGGACCTGATGGAAGGAGAATGTTACTCTGTAAAAGGCACATCAGAAATTCCTGGGTAGTCATTACAAGGGGCCATCAGTTTGGTTCTGAGCTTCCTGGCTACAAAAGCAAAGAGGGAATATAATCCATTACTAGATCTACAGTGTCCACAAGATCAAAACAAACCAGCTAGCTCAGGAGAGGTATATATGTTCCCGGCACTGAGATCTGAGACAAAAGTCTCCTATTTAAAAGGAAACATTATGTGATGAGCTTTACAGATCCTTAACAACATCACTAAAATGACAACTATCATTTATTGCTCTATTCCAAGTGTTTTACGTATATTAACTCATTTTAAATCTCATGACAACCTAATTAAGAACATTTTGTAGATGAGGAAATAAAGGCTTAGAATTTTTAATAACTCAAACAAGATTTCATAGCTGTTAAGAGAGAAAACATTTAAAACCAGAGGCCCTGGCTCCAGAACCTGCCTCTTAACCAGCACACTATACTAGCAAATTTCTAGTCCCTTGATAAAGACTGATAGCATAATGCTAAAGCATGTTTCCCAAAAAGCAATTCTGCGAGGAATTAAATAAAGTGATCCAGCATATCATTTATAATTATCTAAGACACAATCAATACAATTCAGTAACTTGAACAGGGTTTTGGTAATGAGCAGAGGTGGCAAAGGGTCGGGTTGGGTGGAAAGTGGGAGTCATACAAACTAATTTATTTGGTTCTAGCTGGTCTTTAAAATAAAACATGAAGGGAGCGGATGTGGCTCGAGCAGTTGAGCGCCTGCTTCCCATATGGGAGGTCCCGGGTTCGGTTCCCAGTGCCTCCTAAAAAATTTAAAAATAAATAAAACGTGAAGGGACAGTGGTCTCTTATCATGACAGACCAGATTTGGTTGAAACAAACAGTCAGAAAAGGTAAGTTAGACTATAAAGCAGAAAGTGCAGAAATTCAGGTTGTCTATTTCCAAGGGTCAAGTTCAAAAAAGTATATAAAGGGTGACTTAATGTGTAGATGTGCTGACAGCAAATATACAATGTATAGGCCCTTTACAATCTTCAATTTTGCCCTCTTCTCACCAACTAAGAGAGGGATGGGTCGCCATCTTTTCCAGGTGATTGACTCTTCTTTGATCTTGAGAACTAGGGAAACAGAATGTGGGAGAAGGTTCTGGCACTTCAAATATTAAAATGTGGCAGGCAGCAATTGTCTCCTGACCACAATCTATCAGCTAATCATTTCTCCCTCACTTTGTGATCCACATATTTCTCTGCTTATGCCTTCCCTCATTCAAAAACTTTTTTTTTTTTTTAGTTTTTAACTTTTGGATGAATTACACACTTTATTAATATGTTTCAATAAAATTGACTTGTTTGAAAAAAAAGTTTTTACCTAAAGAACAGCAGAGTTTCTGCCCTCAAGAGTTTATATTCCAGATTTCACTTGTTAGAGTTCCCAGGTAGAATAAGGGCACCCAATTAAATTTGAATTTCAGATAAACAACGAATAACTTTTTAGTAAAAGTCTATCTCAAGTCGTCCTGTATTTTGATTTGCTAAGTCTGGTCAAATCCTACACTTTGGATTCCATGAACTGATTTTTCTGCCTTTGACTTGGTTAAAAATTATTTCCATCTAGCCCTTCCAGAGCCAGCGCTTTTGCACCTCTGCTGCCCTCTGCTGCCCACATTTGGTCACAGGCGCCGGAGGCAAAGGCACTATTGTTCAGTCCTAAAAGAATGTTGAAGGAAGCATGTCCATTCAGCAAACATTCATGGAGCATAATTTTACTATATTTCAGGCACTGTCCTGACAAAGCTAACAATTTAATGCCCTCAAGTAGCTCCCAGGCTAGAAGACGAGAGATTTGTACAGAAAGTATACTGGACTGTGAGTTAGAAAGTCTCAGAAAAAAAGATTCCAGTCTAAAATCTATCACTGACAAGCTATGAAACTTTGAAGTCACTTAGCTTTGGGGGTTTCTGTTTTCTCATCAAAATATCACACATACAGTACAAAGGAAAATGGCTATTTGAAAAGTGCAGCAGTGTTCATCTGGGGGAGATAGCTTTTCAGAACCTCTTGGTTATGCAAAGGCAAGACCCATAGGCTAGTAAGGATGAGAAAATTTAAACAGAAATAAATAAAACTGTTGTGGATAAAATGTAAAGGACATTGTCCTTGGAGGAGTTCTTTGGATGATAACTGAACTGGGGCTGGGGCCTCAAAGAATAAGGGAAGGGAGCCAGGTGAAGAGATTTTACTGTAACTGAGAGCACATGACAGCTGGCCAGGCCAATGAGGATGGCTGGTACAGTGGGATTAATCTGGTATCTGTTTCTAAAGTTTCTTATTTTGAATAGTAATTCTACTCTTTTTCCTTATAGCTTTGTATAAAGCATGCTATAGACAATAGTGCTGGGTTCAGAGAGTCTTAAAAGTAAAAAGCAGGGCTGCATCACAAAATTAGAGTGAGTGGTCCAGAGAGAGCTGAAGCATCATGGAGAGGCGAGAAGGTGATGGAGAGGGGATATTAAGGAGAAGACAGGAGCTGATGGTTATAGGTGACCACAGCCTGTGTGAACATCCTTTTAGAAACACTTAGAAATAATTGGGAAGTGGCTATGTTTTATCAATTACATATGATATGGAATGGAGATATTTTATTTGTACAGGGCGACCAGAGAAGCTGAAGAATTTTGTGACTCTCAGAACTCCTATGAAATGAGGTTGTTGCTCATCTCTGAGAGCCCGTCCAGCTCCAACAGTCTATGATTATAATCCATGCTTTCACAGAGAGAAATGACACACCAAGCAAGTAAGGAGAAAGTGAGCAAAGTCATGCATCAACTGTGGGGCTCACGGAGAGATTTTGTGACATCACTCGTACCTCCTCCAGAGATTTCTAGCTCACTGAATGTTTGATACTCTATTGTAGCTGACTGCTGAAGCTAAAAACTCAGAGGCACCCTCAACTCCCACCTGTCTCTCCCTACCTTCCCCTGCAGTTTCTCATGAAATTCTATCCATTCTCCCACATAAAATATGCTTATCTGTCCACTGCTCTCCATCTTCCTCTGGACTATCCCAGTCCAGCCGCTACTGTGGCTCCCTGAATAACTTCCTAGTAAATCTTGCTGATTCCCTTTTTGTGCTTCTCTGACCCATTCTTCACACTGCAGCCAGCACCATCCTACAACTTAATCCCATCAATAGCTTCTTGTTGCCCATAGGATAAAATATGGTTAAAAGATTTCTGAGCTGGCTTATGCTTAACTCCTGCGTTTGCCGTTTTTCCTGCCACTACCCTCTTTCACACCCTAAGCTCCAGACATGTGAAGTTTGTGCAGTTTCCCCCTATCTTGGGCCCTCTCTTGCCTCCGGGTCTTTGCATAGGTACAGCTTCCACTAGGCAGCCTTCCATGACCTTCTCAGATCAAAAGTTTCTTGATTTGTGTAGTTATTTCTTCTAATGACAATGATGAAAATTATAGTGCCCACTGCAAACCAGGCCCTATTCTAAACTCTTTATGCATAATAATGTATAAATTCTATTATTGTTAATAGCATTATTACTATAGTTTTTCTATACAGTACTTAGAGTATTGCACTTAAATGGCTTTCTTAATCATCTAATCCTTTCATTATAATGTTAATTCCAAGAAGACAAGGATGCTTTGTCTTGTTCTCCCTTATAGCTTTGCACCAAGCACAGATGGATGTCATTTAAGCTGGGCCTTAAAGAATGTTTAAGACTTTAACATGTAAAAATAGGAAAAGAGCTTTTTAGACAGAGTCAGAGTTTGAAATGTGCAGGATGAGTTTAGAAAGAGAAGAGCAATTTATTGTGACTGAAACATAGAGTACATGGAAAATAAGGCAGGGAAATTAAAGAGGAGACAGATTATAGAGGACAATTCCTAAGGGGTTTTGATCAACAGGCATTCTTTTTTTTTTTTAAGACTTATTTTATTTACTTATTTATTTATTCCCACCCTCCTCGCTGTTTGCATTTGCTGTGTCTGTTCGTTGTGTGTTCGTTTTCTTTAGGAGGGATGGGAAACCGAATCCGGGACCTCCCATGTGGTAGGCGGGAGCCCAATCACTTAAGCCACATCTGCTTCCCAAGGAATTCTTAATTATAATGCATTCAAATTTATCAATTTCTGTTGGTCAAATGGCACCATCAAGAGTCAAAGGCAAGCAACAGAGTCAGAGACGATACTTGTAATGCATAGGCCTTATAACCAGAATATAAAGCACTTCTACAAATCAAGACTAGAAAGTCAAACAGGCCCAGGAGAAAAATGGGCAAGACACTTAAGTATGCCCTTCACAAGAAAATATCCAGATAGATAACAAATAAATGAACAGATGATCAACATCATTAGTAGTCGGTAAAATGCAAATCAAAACCATTATGTCTGGAATTTAAGATTGATAATAGCAAACGTTGGCAAATATTTTGAACAATGGGAAATTTTGTACACTGCTAATAGGAGTATAGATTGTTACAATCACTTTGAAAAGCAGTGTGGCTTTATGGAGTAAAGTTGAAGATATGAATATCCTATTGGCCAGCAATTCCAAACATAGGTAAGTAATAGAAATGTGAACATATGTACACTGGGAGAAGGATACAAGAATAGTCACAGAAGCCCAAAATAGTTCATAGAGCCCCAAACTGGAAACAATCCAAATCAACAAAAGAATGGATAAATAAATCGAGACATTCATACAATAGAATTCTATACAACAATGAATAGTACAGTTTCATGCAATACTATAACACATAATGTTGAGTGAAAGAATCCAACCATAAAAGAATA
>JAQZBX010068498.1:0-15740 GCA_029593785.1 Cabassous unicinctus | reverse complement strand
GCTGTGTGTCTTCTCCGTGTCTGCTTATCTTCCCCTTGCTGTGAGGTCCCGCTGCATCAGCCCCTCGCGCCGCTCCCATCTACCACATGGGAGGTCCCGAATTTGGTTCCCAGTGCCTCCTAAAGAAGATGAGCAAGACAGCAAGCTGACGCAATGGGCTGGCACTGTGAGCTGATGCAACAAGAGACACAAGGAGGAAAACATAATGAGAGATACAACAAAGCAGGGAGCAGAGGTGGCTCAAGTAATTAGGCACCTCCCTCCCACATGGGAGGTCCTGGATTCAGTTCCTGTGCCCCCTAAAATGAAGATGAACACACAACGAACAGACATAGCAAATGCAAACAACGAGGGGGTGGGGAGAAATAAATTTAAAAAAAATAAATCTTTAAAAAAAATTAACTTCTTTCCCTTTTTAATGTGGCAACTAGAAATATAAAATTACTTGGTGGTTCACATTATATATCCATATATGTACATTGGACAGCACAAGTCTAAATGAAAGGAAAATTCCCAACATGTTCACAGCTGAAATCACTAAAATCAATATGCTGGAAGTCCTGACAAATTTAGAGCTGTTCTCTAATATCTCTAATTCTAGAGACAGTAACTCCTGGGTCAAAACACAGACTTTCATTGGATTTTAAAATGGTCTGGAAAATTTTAACTTCTTTCCCAGAAAAATTATATAGAAACAATTTAACAGAAGGAGCAGGCTAAACCTTGTACTTTTAAGAGATGCTAAGATTTCCCAGCATACCCGATATATGATCCTTATAATACAGTATCCCCTTTATCCCCATTGCCCACTCCCATGTGGTCTAAGGATATATAAAGCAAAACTAAGTTACCTTGTTTATATTCATTTATCCTCCATTCATTCAGGAAACTTTAATTGAAATTTTCTATATACCAGGCACTGTTACAAATACAGAGGATATGACATCGAAATAAGCAAACAAAATCTCTACCCTTACCAGTTTACAGTTTAAAGAGTGAAATATAAGTCAGAGACACATAAACAAATGAATAAATAATCATTTCATGTTTCTCTGAGTGTTGTTTTTAGAAACAAGTAACAGAATACCCAAATAATGGTTACTCAAACCATAAGGATATTCATACTTATTGAACAAAAAGTCCACAGGAAAGAGGGTTCAGATGTGGTCACAATGAACAATCACATCATGGATCAGGGCTGTTTGTTTGTTTGTTCTTAGTGTGGTGACTTTTCATTTTCACAGTTTTTACCTTCAAGAATTCAAGGTGGATTCAGTCTTGGAAAGCAAATGTTTGCTTTCCTAGTTCTGTAGCTGGGGCAACAAGAAAGAAGGAGGATGAAAAATAACACAGTTGTCTTGTTCTTTCTTTCAGTTGCATTTCAGAAAATAAGCCTTATGCAGAAAATAAAACAGAGAAATAAGATAGAAAATATCTAGTATGTAGGAGGGAATATTTATGGAAGATAATGCTAAAGGATCTCTCTGAGGAGATGATATTTGAGCAGAGACTTAAATGATGAGAAAGAGGCAAACACATAAAGATTTGTGGAAAAGTGGTCTTGTCCTTACTAATGGAGAGAATGTCAGGCAATGAGCAAATTCCAAATCTCATGTTCAAAATGGCAAAGGGTATCTAGTTTTATTTTATGTTTAGACTCCACAGTTAAGCGACCAGAGAGCCCTGTAAGTAGACTCTTTCACCTTTTATCAGCTGACATGCTCAAGATTTATGATGGTTTGAGGATATTGGTTTTGTTTTACATTATCAAAAATGCATGTGCAATCTCAATTTTTCAATAAAACAATACTTTCATTTTCACAATTTCCAGAAGGCATATCTCCTGTTCACCCAACTTTGAAAACATTAGCCTAGAATATCTAAACGGTTTAACTAAATTCCTTACATTGAGTATGTGTGCATACCCTTTCAAAAAGGCAAACTACTTATTTATTAATAGTTCAGAAATCTAAATGAATCATTTTTCCTTAGCAAACTCTAATTCAATGTGGTAATATATATGGCTCCAAATGGTTGAAAAATTATTCCTTGTAGTGCTGTCATACAACTTTTCACAATATACTTTACTAGTTCTACTACCTCTCTGTAAACAATAACATTTCCAGCTTTAACACTATGTTTAAATGAATAACTTAAATATTCACTTCAACAGCATTCCAGCTAATATAAAAAGGCAAGTGCAACGAATGTTCCTAAGAAAGACATTAAATTGCCATAAACCTAAATCATTTGTGTGTAGGAAAAACAAAAAGAGCATGTGACAGTTTACTTTGAAATTGTGTTGATATTAAAACCGATGAAACAGGTAAAAGTACTCTAAGTCATTAAATGAGTTTTCCAACATGGCAGTGCTGCAAAAGGAAATATGGTAAGTTGAATTCAAAAATATAAATGAAATGGGAAGTAGATTGAAAAGGCTGTCAGCTTTGTAAATATCTGTTTCAAAATAACTTATTCCTTTCCCTACTTCCTCCTTTCCTTTCTAAAAATCCTCATTCATTTCTATTTATCTCCACAGAGAGATTCCAAACATCTGTCTATAGCAAAAACATTCAGAATCACATATTTCCATTAAAATCAAACACAAAGTAAAGAAGCAGTGGATGTTACAGTTCTATGTCATAGTTAGTGAGTACCAGATTTACTGTACATTTGCTGTAGGTTAGAAGCAATAAGCAGATAAAAAAGAAAAGAGCAGCTTTGATGAACAACAGAAAAAGAATTCAAACACAAAATTAACAGTAAAAACATAAACACACAAACTTGGTGAAGTATTACACAACTACTATATTGAGAGTTAAGAAAGGTTAGTAGTAGACTCTAGTATCAAATATTTATGCATTGCTTCAGTTTAAGTAAAAATATTGTCAAGCTCTGAATAATCAAGATAGTTAAAATCAAGACAAATACCTGCGATTAGAATTCAGATATTTATCATCCAATTTTCAAATTTATTTTTAAAATTATATCTATAGCATATGCCTGTGATAAGTTTTTTCATTTTATTAGGCACTGATGTGTTATATAGATGAATGTAATAGAGTTTGTAATTAGGGAAATAATAATATTACTGGGTGTTTGAATTTAAGGGGCATGGTGATAGACACCTAAATAAAAACTACAGTTTAATGTAATATGTGCTCTAAAATAGATATATCCAAAATGCTGTTTGTTCATATTCAGGTATGGGCAGGTATCATTTCCTTTGGTTGTTTAGGATGATAAAGTTAATAAATATATTTTAGGCTAAGTCATTCAATATTCATTTCCACACATTTTCCAATGCCACTTTCCCAGACTCCCTTACAACATGGTGTGGTCATGTAATTTATTATGGTCATTAAGGCATAAGTAGACATCTGATGGTGATTTATGGGAAAAATCTTTGCTTTCATGGTTAAGGTCCTGTCCTCTTTTCCTCTTTTTCCTCTTAATTCATCTTCTGGTCTGTACTGTGGTAAGGATGGCCAAGCTGCACCAGCCATCTTGGTTACAATTTGAGAAAAAACAGAGAAATTTGCCTTGACACCTTAAATTCCTAAAACACCACCAGCAATTATCAGCTTACCTTACTCTTGTTATATGCTAAAAAGTAAACCCTATTTAGCTAAGCACCTATAGTTTTGGTTTGTTTGTTTCCCTTACAGCCCCTAACTAATCCATGGGGAAGATGAGATCATTAATAAAGTATATATGGTGAATGTAGGGGAAAAAACAACCTTAGGAAATCCCCAAATTAAAGAGTTGCAAAACTGGAGCAGGCAGTAGGATTTGAGAAGTCCACCAGCAGATAAAAAGGGGAAATTGTTGAAAATGACTTTGTGGACACCAAATTAGAGAGAGTTTCTCATGGGATAAATATTCAAACAGGCCAATTGCTCTGAAATATGGGTAAAAGTGAAAAGAGTTCATTGGTTCTGACCATTAGGGGGCATTGATGTTTTGCAGAGTAAACCTAGTGAAGTGTTGTGTATGCAAGCCAGTTGACAGTAGAATGGGGAGCAAATAGGAAGAGGTGAAAACATAGATGATAGAAAAATAAGGTATAGTATTCAAAAAGGCAGAGAGAGACCAGTGGTTTTGAGAAAGAAACAATGTTAAGGAAAAGTTTTATTTAACTTTATGGTAGGAAGAAAGATTCACTAGAGAGAGAGAATGATGTAAGGACAACAGATCAAAGAGGGAATGGAAGATAAATGAATACCAAGGGTCAAATGGAGAGGAAAAGATGAATGAGGAGATAGCTGTGTGGAGATGGGAAGAAGGAATGCAGAGAGAAAGCTCTAATATTCTTACTCACTTATTGAAAAGTTTATTCAGCTTGTTGTGGTAAGCTTCTGGAGATAAGGTACAGGATTTTAGGAGTTGGTAAAGGATTTGGAGTAATCTAATTGAAGGAATAAGATTGGAAAAGGAGTCCTAGATGACCAAGTAAGGCTTTGTAAAGATGGACTGAGCAGCCAGCAGAGGCTATTGGTTCTTCAGTTATGCCTACAAGCCAGAAACTGATGGCTGCTTGTGTCTAAGGTGGTGTGGAGCTTTGGGGCAAATCATGGCATGTGACTTCTCCTTCTTTGTACCCTACTCACATTTTTATAAAAGGATCAGTTACGATAAGTATTGTGACGGCTAAACTAATGGGTCAACTTGACCAGGTAGTGGTGCCCAGTTGTTTGGTCAAGAAAGCACTGGCCTGATTGTTTCTGTGAAGACATTTCTTGGACTTAAATCATCATTGAGTTGATTGCATCTATGGCTGATTATGTCTACAATCAACTGAAGAGATTGCCTTCAGCAATGTCTAATCAACAACTGTCTAATCAGTTGAAGGCCTTAAAGGAGAAGTGATTTCAGCATTCAGAGAGAGAATTCCTATCTCTACTTCAGACAGATGTCTCCTCCTGGGGAACTCATCAAGGACCTTCATTGTATTTCTTGGCTTGCAGCCTGCTCTACAGAATTTGGACTCATGCACTCCCTAGGTCATGTGAGACAATTTTATAAAATCGCATATCATTTGCTGATATCTCCTGTTGGTTCTGTTTCCCTAAAGGACCCTGACTGATACAAGTATCAAGGGAAATTTATGAGATGTAAAGAAATTAACCAACAATAAGAGCCTGAGTGGTTTAGAGGGACAGGAATGTGGGAAGATGAGGGCAGAGCAAGGCATTCCTGTCTGCTTTTCTTTATCCAAGGAATTGTTTGGGGAAGATTAGTATGGGCCTCACACTGTTTTGGGCCCTAGTTCTTGCCAGTCTTCTGCTCCCCCAGAGTCAGGTAATCCAGCAACAACTTCACAGTATTCCCAGGAGCATGACCCATGCCTGCAGCTCCAGATTTGTTCTCTCTTAGGCATTTGTAGAAGTTTTTAAAATTTTGTAGATTCCAAATAAATAGTACTGTCATCCACATCTGCCTATAATTATATGACACACAGATCTATACATGCATTGCATTTTTTCTAATTCATAATTTTTATCTCATTGTAGAGAAAAATGATTTTAAAATGGGATTGGCATTGGATAAGAACGTTTTAACTTTCAAAGGAATTTGTTTATATATTTATTTATATTAAAATATAGTTAGTGTTTATATATACTTCAGCCTCAGAAAGACATTCACAGTCTTGTCTATGGCAGGTAATTTTCTTTCTTTCTGTCCAAATATGTTCTGAAAGTGTCCAGTCAACACAGCTTTTGAATTCCATTATTGGGTTCCCCGAAGAGGAGGATTATTCTAGTGATACATACACGTGTCAGCTTTTTGCTGTGGGTTTCCCCATAGTGAATAACAGGGGATTTCTTTAAAAAGACAAAGCAGCCTTTTTCAAATGTCTTCCTAAAACTATGATTCCATCAGACTTAGGCAGGGCAGGAATTTCCTTTGCTCAACTCAGAAATCACGAGACAGCTGCCAAACTTGCTCTACCTGTTTGTGTTCTCATGCTTAGGGTGTGCTTACCTCATTGTTCCACCCTCTTTAAAAAAAAATCCTTCAGGAAGGCAAGAGTGTGACTGAGGCCATATTCATTACCATCAGAGGTTTTGCTAGAAACGCAGGAAGGAATTGTTATACACATTTAAAGTCCCTGACATTTCTGACCAACAAACAGGCAATTCAGAAATACTGATCTCAAATAAAGACTTTGCCTGTTGCGTGAGATACCATCACATGGAAGGGTAATGGATTTACTCTGTTACTTTGGAGGAGTGGCTTAGGAAAAATTGAAGATGTTAATAGAAGGAAGTTTTGGGCACAGAGTAATAGGTGCCAATAATTAGAACTTGCTGGCTGTGGAGTGGTATGCCTGTTCTTGTTTTTGGAAGTAAGAGCTGATGGACTCCCTGAGAAGGATTCCTATAGGAATGGAAGTTTGAACTAAAATACATCAAGATATCTATCCAGCTTAGAATCAATGAGTAAATATGTTGCCCAGCATTTCTCAAGGTTTATTCTCTGTGAAATGCCAATAGATGTTCCCTTAAAAAAATGATTCTCTGGTCAATTTATGTCTAGAAAATACTGCAAACCATATTCCCTTTTGAGACATATGGTGCATATTTGTATATTAAATCTTTGAATAGGTCTATGTTTTAACTAAATGTTTCTATGTTTCTAATCATAGAACTGACCTCCACCAAACCTAGGTTTTTGGAAGAAAAATTTTGCTTTGTCTTTATTGCTTGCTACAAAATTCTGGTTAACATGGTGAGGTTACCAGATGCATAATATAAATGTTTTTAGGATGATATATTACCCTAATAAAGTATATTTTCTAAGAAATATGCTAAATTTTATAGCCAGTGCTCAGAAAACTTAATGCCAGGTATTAAAATGCTTTTTTTAAAACTTCAGATTATCATGATTTCCTTCTAGAATGCGAGCCTGTATATTATTTATCTTCTAAGATATGACATATAATGCAAAATCTTTTACTGTAAAATCCATAACATCCTGCAAGCTGGTGCATGGCTCAACTAATTACTTTCCTCATAGAAAGGATGATATTGTTGCCTGTCTAGAATCATTGTGCCTGAATAAAGGGAGTGGTCATTAAATCAAAGTATTCACACACCCAATTATTATAATTGCTACTCATGAGTAATGGTGGCAGTCCTCTCAGTCATAATGCCAAAATAATGGTGAGCTTTATTTTATGGATCCTATGCTAATGTAGCTTTCATGAATCAGCTGTTTCCTTAAAAATAACTTTAAAAGTAATTGTGGTGTTCTGGATTGAATCCTGGGATTGATAAAGTACATTAGTGGAGAAAGCAAATCAAAATCCAAATTAAGTCTGTAGTTTAGTTGATAGTATTTAGACAATTTTAATTTTGTAGTTTTGACCAAAATACCATGATCAAATAAGACATTAACATAAGGGTAAGCTGGTCAAAGGGTATATAAGAATTCAAATATCTTTGCAACTTTTCTGTTAATTAAAAATATCCCAAAATAAAAGATTAAAAAAAAAAATACAATAGGGGATAGAAGTTTCCTTCTAGGGATGCTGGGACTAGTAGTTCCTGCTTTTCAATGGATTAAATATGAGCAAGAATAATAAATTTACAAATCTAAAATAAAATGACCCAATGAAATGCTATTTTTTAAACCTTAAGAGATGGCGGGGGGGGGGGGCGTCAGGGAGCTGAGTAATTTTATCCCTAGCATCAGAATTCCTCTTGGGAGAGAACTTTGCTTAGGAAAAGACCTCCTTAAGTCTCTGAGAGTCTGAGAGCATAATCATACCAACAAAAGAGGGTCTCTACATGATGATAAATAAGTTTTTGATTCTTAGAGGAGGGGGAAAAATGGAGAAATAAGAAACAGAAAAGTGATGGAAGAATGAAACTGATAGGGCTTGAAGCCCCCAGTCAGGGGGAAGGGGGGAATGGAAGGACAAGTAGCTAAAAGACTTTTACAGTCAAAAAGAAAATATTTAAATTAAAATGGTTTGTATTGTTTTTCCACCAACCTCTCATTTGTCTCTCCAACTTTCAATAAAGTCAATCCCTTGTGTGTTTTAATATTTGGATGTATATATATATATATATGTATATGGAAATGGATTGGAAGTTGAAGGTGGAAAGTGAGGAAAAGGATGATTCCTTGTGTGGTTGAAATGGCATAGAATAGGGCTGGCAGGAGCATTGCAATTAAATGACGCTCCAAAGTGAAGGTTACCATGACTGATTGAATTTTAGGAGTAGCTTTAGTATTACACAATCCACTGACAGGAAGATAAAATACTTTTTATCTAATATTTACGAGACAAGAAAGCCCTAACAGCCATTTAGACTTATTTCTACTCAGAAAAGAATACGTTACTATGGTACTTGACTGCTAATCTTAATAATCTTCTTTCTTTTTAAGTGTAAGATTTTATAATAATTTAGAGTAAGGCATTTTTCATATTAAGGCAGGCTAGTATAGGGAAAGAGAAGTCTCCAGTCACAGCTGAAGACCTGGCAGACAACATGGCCGTGAGACCCTGCCCAGAAAGCTCCTGAGGGGAGGGCTGCCAGAAAGATCCTGCCAGACCCTGGCCACAAGATCTCATTTGGAACTCTTTCGAAGGTCAAGGGGAAGACCCGGATACCTTCAAACAAAAAGCCTCACCATTGGCCCCCTGAGAGCTAACAGGCGGGGCAGTGAATCAGAATGGCCACCAACTGGGGCCCTGCCCCAACGTTATGAAGGGGAAGAAGGAAAGACTTTAAAAAGGCCTGACCTGGGGCCCCAGGCCAGCGTCTCACCCTGCAGCATACCTGCAGTCTATGTCTCAGATTGTGTACTCTTGTTTCTTAATAAATTCTTTACTCCCTTTCCTACTCTATGGTGTGTCCTTAAATTCTTTTATGCAACATAAATCAAAAACCTAGAAGCCCAGAACTCAGAGCATTCCACTAACAATATTATTCACAGAGCATACAAAATTGATGATCATATGTGACCAAAAAAGCATTTTTTTGGCTTACATAATATAGTGGGTTTTTTTTTAAGATTTCTTTTATTTATTTCCCTTCCCACCTCATTGTTTGTGCTCACTGTCTGTTCTCTGTGTCCATCGTTGTGTGCTTGTCTTCTTTTTAGGAGGCACCAGGAACGAAACCCGGGACCTCTCATGTGGGAGAGAGGCACCCAATGGCTTGAGCCACCTCCGCTCCCCACTCATTGTGTCTCTCATTGTGTTTCCTCGTTGTGTCGTCTCTTCGTTGCGTCATCTCATTGTGTCATCTTGTTTTGTCAGCTTGCCATGCCAACCCATCACTTCAGCTCACTGTCTTGCTTGTCTTCTTTAGGAGGCACCGGGAACCAAACCCAGGACCTCCCGTGTGGTAGGTGGGCACCCAACTGTTTGAGCCACATCCACTCCCCCATAATGTTATTTTTGTGTGTGAATATTGTTTATTTATTTCTCCCCACCCCCTTGTTGTTTGCACTTGCTGTGTCTGTTTGTCTTCCTTTTTTTCAGGAGGCACCAGGAACCAAACCTAGGACCTCCCATGTGGGAGGGAGAAGCCTAATCGTTTGAGCCACCTCCGCTCCCTGCTTTGTTGTGTCTATCATTTTGTTTTTCTCCGTGTGTCTCTTGTTGCATCATCTTGTTGCATCAGCTTGCCACGCCAGCCCATCGTGTCAACTCTCTGTCTTGCTCATCTTCTTTAGGAGGCACTGGGAACCAAACCTGGACCTCCGACATGATAGGCAGGCACCCAACTGCTTGAACCACATCCACTTCCCAATAATGTTTTAATTTATTTTGATTGGCTTCCAAGACTTACAAATGATATTTTTACTGTAAAAATCTTAATTTCTTAATTTCTTGAACATTCAGTAGATGAAGCAACATGGAGCCCACAATTCCAGTTGTTGAAGTCGGCTGAGACTGCACAGATGTTCCTCACTTAGGACTGTACTTGAGAGTTCCAGTTCTCAATCATCTCCACACCCCCTATAAGTCTTGCACTGGGCCCACTGTAGCATTTGAACTGTCAACCACACCTGTCACGGTAACCCATCTAATGAAGTAAATGAACTTTAATGTTAGCAATTTGCACATGGCTCTATATGTAGAAGTAAACCATAGTACAGAAAAAGGGAACCTTGGTTTGAATTTAAAGAGACAATATCTTGATATCCAAAGTTTCCTTTTACCGTCAGCCTCCATTTTGAGGACTTTGCACCCAGTCTTTTTTCTATGTATTTTCATATACATAGTTTTTAAAACTATGAACCTACTGGATTCAATGTTTTACATTTTCTTATTTTACATACAATTAACTTGAATGAGCCTCAGTTCCCTTTTCTATAAATGGAGATAATAAGTTCAACTTCGCAGAATTTTTATAAGAATTAGTTATAACTCTGTATATGAAATCCTTAACACAGAGTAAGTATTCAGTAAATTCCCTTCTCCTGTACCCTTAGTTTCCATTATTGTCAGCTCCAATGGCACATATGCTTAAATTCTGGTCAGTGAGTTTAAAAAGAGCCTGACATGGAGGGATAAGGCTTTCAATGTAACTGAATGCCTTTATTTTTTTATTCCTATAGAATTTTAAAATTGAAGTTTAAATACCTCTGATAGGTGATGTTTCAAGTAACTTGAATTGGTATTATCTTGGAATCTAATGCAAATCACTTAATTTCATTACAAAATTATTAGATTTAATGCTGGTCCATTTCAAAGCTCTGCAATCTAACCATGTTGAGGTAAAAGAGAAGCCAGTGGGGAAAGAGCCTGCTGCAAAGGATTAGAGAAGTTGCTGGCTTAATCTTTCCTAATGACACCAACTTCTTCAGTCTAGCCTGTATTCCATTCTGCCCAGGTGAGGGAAAAAATAACTATAGTTATGTGGAATGATAACATTAGGAGAAGCTGGCTAATCTTTTTGCAACCTCATTTTGGTAAGTCTAAAATTATTTCTAAACAAAGAGCAAAAAATAAAAAGAGACCAAACAGCAGATAAAATTTGCAAATCTAAAAAGAAAATAATTTTTATGGCTCCATAACATTTAATCATATGGATATGCCTTAACTCAATTAACTCTCATCATTGGACATTTTTTGCCGTTTTTTGGCTATTATAAGTAATTATATGATGACTTTCCTTATACAGAAAGATAGACCAACAATAAAAATGTGAAGGAGACTAGAAGGTGAATTTGCACTAGGAAAAGAATTGGCCTAAGAAAATATATGAAGAAGTAGCAGCCCAGGCATGACCAAAGCACTTTGTGAAATCAGATTTAGCAGAAGAGGAGGGTCCTCTGGGGAGGGAGTTCTAGATTAGGCCAAGTGTTAAGATGGAGTCACAAGGCACTGGCCTTAAAGTCAAAGGGTCTATACTTCAGTTGATAGTTGATAGACTGCAAGTTCTCTCTCCAGATATGCTGTATTTTTCTACCTGACCCGATGTAATATCTAGCACAATATTTGTGATTTTTATTTTTAAATGGATGGTGGAGTTGAGGAATGCAAGAGTATTGATCAGAATAGTAATATTAGAAAAGAAACTTGTGCTCTGAAACCAAGACCATTTACTAGGATTATGCAAAAAACAGCAATTACTCATTTCAGTTTCAAATGGTGAATATTTGAAAATTTGACCTTTAACAAGTTGAGAACCAGCTGGAACAAAGGACCAGAAATAGATCTGCAATCATATGACTTTGACAGCATGTCCTAAAAATTGTTCACTTTTTTACAATAATTAAATGTAGATGGATGAAATGATAACAGATAGGTGCCCTTTTCATAGATGAGATATATTTAATAATATTACTTATCTTGAGCCAACACCTTTTAAAATGTAGATCATGAATTTTGAAATGTAACCCAAACTTTTTAAGATAGACATTAACTCTGTAGTAGCTATTAGAAGTCAGTTACTCTAATAGCTTAACCTTTAATTAAAATTCTATGAATCTAGTTTCAAGTCATTGAAGCAAATTATCTCTATTATATAAATATTACATAAGTATATTATCTTTCACTGGATTACTCTTCATTGAATTTCTTAATATTGCAACTTGAGTTTCTATTCAAAATTAACTTCTGACAGATACTACCGTAAATTACTCTAGTCTATTTCTATTCAGTATTGTATTAGTCAGTCAAAGGGGAGCTGATGCAAAATACCAGAAATCTGTTGGCTTTTACAAAGGGTATTTATTTGGGGTAGAAGCTTATAGTCACAAGGCCATAAAGAATAAGTTACTTCCCTCACCAAAGTCTGTTGCCACCTGTAGGAGCAAGATGGCTGCCAGTCTCTGCAAGGGTTCAGACTTCCTCTTCCTCCTAAGACTCTGTGGTCCCAGCTTCTTCTCATCTCAGCTGTAGGCTAGCACAAGGCTCATCTCTCTCCCTGGGGCTTGTTTCATTCTGGGCTTTCGCAGCTTTTCAGGGCTCTGGTCTCTTCAGTTGCAAACTATCAGGCAAACAGCTTGGCTGTCTCCCCGGGGCTCTAGCATCCAAAACAAAACTCTCTGTGTTCTCCTGCTCTGTGTATTTGCTTTCCTGTCTTTGATTGAGCATCCATTTATATAGCCCACAAAAGGGAGGGGCAGGGACTCAAACCGAGCTGTCCTAATGATGTGGTCAAATAAAAGCCCTAATCTTGATTTAGTAAAGTAAAAGTGAAACCTCTGAATCTAATACAATCTAATATGCCTAGAGGAACAGACCAGTTTACAAACAAAATCCAATATCTATTTTTGGAATCCATAGACAATACCAAACTGCCCCTAAGTATATAGTTAATATTTCAACAATAAGAGTTATGGACTGTCTTGTAAATTTAATCAATTTTACAAAAATCACAAATTTACCTTTCACTGAACTGTATTCTTTCCATATAAAGAGTTGTTTGAAAATCTGATTAAAACAAAAACTAGGAGCAGGTGTAGCTCAGTGGTTGAGTGCCTGCTTTGCATGTATGAGGTCCTAGGTTCAATCCCTAGCACTTCCTAAAAAGACAGAATTATGTGCATAACTCATGGATCTTACACCAACATTACCCCACCTTTTTCTTCAGAGAATTAATGTTTAAATGTATGATTATCTTTAAGACCAACTAAATTAGATGAGTGCCTATATGGTTGGATTTGAAGATCCCTGGGCAAAAAATGCTGTCCCCCAAACTGCTCCCAATATCAGTAAAGGATAACCTTTACATTCCTATTAATATGCAATAACCTGAGAGAGAGAAAGCATTATGCCAGTTGTCAGTACTGATGGCCCCACCCAAAGACGACCACAGGGTATGGTGTCTCAGTGCAACAAGTATTGATGAATTCAACTTGACTCCAAGGGAATGGGTGCTCCTAGTCTCACCTTTCACTGATGGACATTGACAACAGCTAGTAATTTGTCAGACATTAGTTGCTTAGCAGTTTAGACCCAGAGAGACACCTGGAAAGATAGGGGATGTGGGAGGCCAAAGATAAATTTAATTCAATTTTGCCTAGTGCTGTCCATATATAAAGAGTATAAGTGAGAAGAAGAAAAAAGAAAGGAATTATAATCCTGACCTGGGTAGTGGCATAAGGTAATAGGGTGATAAATTAAGTTGCAGCAATATTTGAGAGATGTAGAATGACCATACATACTTCACCAGACATTCAAGTGCAATATAGAAAGATAATCTGACTTGGCAAGATTGTATAGGATCATCATGTAGTATATGTGGAAGCAAATGCCATAGTCAGTTGGCCAATGACAAATGGTACAGCAAGGTGAAAAAACTGGGATTCAGAAGAAAGTAATTTCATTCCAGACTTTGACATCAACTAATTTTGGAACTTTGGGCTAGTAAAGTTCCCCCTTTGACTGTGAGCTTCTTGATTGCTAACACAACAGAGGGATGGGAGCTTGACAAATTAATCTTTGCTTTTCTTATTAGCAACAAGCTTCTTTGCTTCTATTACACATTGGTGACAATGCATAGAAATGTAATTTTAAATATCAACAAGATAAGAACAAGGTACTGATATGCTTGTTTTTCAAGTCTGTAGCAGAGGCAGAATTGAGGGTTGAAAGAAGTGTTTCCCTTTTCTTGCTACTCAAAAGTGTGTTCATTAGCATCTCCTGGAGAAGCTTCTTAGAAATCTAGAATCTCAGGGCCCTCCCTAGACCTACAGAATCAGAATCTGCATTCCAAGATCTCCAGATGATTTCTGTGCAGAATAGTGCTTGAGAAGCACTGCTGTAAGTGAAAGCTAGTATAGAAACTCACAAATTTTCCTTCACTTTCTTATTCTTGATTTCAGTGTCTGGCACCTTGTGGGGAGGCTGTGCAGTGCAGTGGAGGGAGGACTGAACCAGTTGATACTGTCAAGAAGGTGTTTTCCCCATTTCTGGTGTTTCTTTCCATGTGGGAATGTGATTCTTCTTGCTTCTTTCCACCTCCAGAGTGGCATAATTTGATTGATAAATTTTGAAATAGTAACTGGGAATGCTTAATGTAGTGTCTGCCTTCTGCCTGTGGGGAGTTAGCTGACTGCAGGGAGCATGCTTTCTTTTACTGCTTCTTCAGGGACAAGCTCACCCACACTCTGGTCTAGGCTGCTTAAGCCTTCCTAATTCTGGGGTTGTCACAAGAACTGTCTAGTGCTCTCAGTAAGCTATATCTTCTAACTTAGCTATTACCAGTAATAAAGGTGCTATTTTGGCCTCTATCTGCCTTGTTCTTTGTCTTGTTTTATATTTTGTTCAGAAATTGGCTGTGGAAAAGTTGATGCTATTATTTGGACCCCCTCAGCAATCTCAACAGTTGTCAACACCTGAATATTGGCCCAGGTTTTCACTAGTGGGTAAACCTCTTCATTCACTGGAAATCAACTTCTTCTTCTGTAAAGTGAATCATTTGGATGAGTTCAATGGTGCCCAAATCTGAATGAGCCTTAGGATTACTAATGGGGTTGAAAGCACAGTTTCTGAATCAAAATCTCTGGCAGTGGAGCCCATGAATCTCCATTTTAACAAGATCACTCAACTGATGCAAATCTGAAGATGGGATGTTGGATCTCCTTACCCTTACTACTCAAATTGTGTTCTGCCTACCAGCAGCATGGCCAGCACTTGGGAGCTTGCTAGAAGTGTAAAATCCTTGACCCACTCTACAAGTACTGAATCACGATTTGCATTTAAGAAGTCTCCGAGACAATTTGCATGCAATTAGAGATTGAGAAGCCCTGTCCTGGACTGGATTATCTCCAAAGTCCTTACCCACCTGGAGCAGTTATGATTCTATTTCTTTTTCATTGCTCTATCTCTGGTGCCTGGCATATAGCAAGGTGCTCAATAAATATTTATTGAACACATTAATCCATTCTCTGCTCTGTTCAATGGAATGTGACAACAGCTTAAACATTTGGTCATGATCCCATGCATTCATACCTTAATAAACACAGCAAACAGAAACACCAAACCGTCACTCCTGTCTCTAATAGTTAAATGGAACAACTAGGGATCCCAAATCTTGCTTGTTATATTCTCTGTCCTTTTTTCTTAATTCTGATAATAATTTAGTTTGAAAAATATTTGAGGAAGTTGTGTTGACCATAATACTTACCTCCCTTAACATTCTCTTATCAAATTCAAAGGACTTCTCTCAGAGTTATACTCTTTGACCTCATTCTGGTGTTTAACAGTATTCATGACTCTCACTTGACTCATAATATAAGATTTCTTAGTTCTGTTTTTTGATCAC
>JAQZBX010068497.1:0-15741 GCA_029593785.1 Cabassous unicinctus | reverse complement strand
AATATTTACAGTTTTCTGACTTTTTAATAGCAGCCAGTCTAATAGGTGTGAAATGATATCTCAGAGTTTTGATTTCCACTCCCCTAATCGCTAGTGATGTTGAACATTTTTTCATGTTTTTCTTTACCATTTGTATTTCTTCTTTGGACAATTGTGTTTTCAAGTCTTTTTTTTTTTTTTGAAAGATTTATTTATTTATTTATTTATCCCCCCCTTGCTGCTTGTGTTTGCTGTGTCCATTCGCTGTGTGTTTCTTCTGTGTCTGTTTACCTCCCCCTTGCTGTGAGGTCCTGCTGCATCAGCCCACTGCGCCGCGTAGGCCGGCCTGCTCTCACAAGGAGGCCCCGGGAAACGAACCCTGGGCCTCCCATATGGTAAATGGGAGCTCTATCGATTGAGCCACACCCGCTTCCCTCTTTTCAAGTCTTTTGCCCATTTTTTAATCGGATATTTTGTCTTTTTATTGTAGAGTTATATGATTTCCTTCTATATCATGGGTATTAAACCCTTATCAGATATGTAATTGCCAAATATTTGCCCCCATTGAATCAGCTGCTTTTTCATCCTTTTGACAAAGTCCTTTGAGGTGCAAAAGTGTTTGAGGAGGTCCCATTTATCTACTTTTTCTTTTGTTGCTCGTGCTTTGAGCATAAGGTTTAAGAAGCTACCGCCTACCACAAGATCTTGAAGATGTTTTCCTACATTTTCTTCTAGGAGTTTTATGGTTGTTGTTTTTATATTTAAGTCTTTGATCCATTTTGAGTTAATTTTTGTATAATGTGTGAGATGGGGTCCTCTTTCTTTCTTTTGGATATGGCCACCAGTTCTCCCAGCACCATTTGTTGAATAGAATAGACTGTGCTGGCCCAGCTGGGTGGGCTTAACAGCCTTGTCAAAAATCACTTGACTCTAGACGTGAGAGTCAATTTCTGAGTTCTTGATTCTGTTCCATTGGTCACTCTGTCTGTCCTTATGCTAGTACCATGCGTTTTTTTTTTTTTTTTTTTTTACCATTGTAGCTAAGTATTAAGTCAGGAAGCGAGAGTCCTTCTACTTTATTCTTCTTTTTAAAGACATTTTTTTGCTATTCGGGGTTCCTTACCCTTCCAAATAAATTTGATTACTGGTTTTTCGATTTCTGCAAAAAAGGCTGTTGGGATTTTTATTGGGATTGCATTGTATCTGTAAATCAGTTTTTGTAGATTTGACATCTTCATAATATTTAGTCTTCCAATCCATGAACACGGAATGTCCTTCCATTTATTTGTCTTCTTCGGTTTCTTTTAGCATTGTTTTGTAGTTTTCTGAATACAAGTCCTTTATGTCCTTGGTTAAGTTTATTCTTAAATATTTGATTGTTTTAGTCGCTATTATAAATGGATTTTTTTTTCTGATTTCCTCCTCTGATTGCTCATCAGTAGTGTATAGAAACGCTATTGATTTTTGTGTATTAACCTTGTATTCCACCACTTTGCTGAACTCATTTATTAATTCTAGTAGTTTTGTTGTGTATTTTTCAGGATTTTCTAGATATAGAATCAGGTCATCAGCTAATAGTGAAAGTTTTATTTCTTCCTTTCCTATTTGGGTGCCTTTTATTTCTTTGTCTTGCCTAATTGCTCTAGCTAGAACTTCTAGCACAATATTGAATAATAATGGTGACAGTGGGCCTCCTTGTCTTGTTCCTGATCTCAGTGGGTAAGCTTTCAGTCTTTTACCATTGAGTACAATGCTAGCTGTAGGTTTTTCATATATGCACTTTACCATATTGAGAAAGCTTCCTTCTATTCTTATCTTTTGGAGTGTTTTTTATCAAGAAAGGGTGCTGTATTTTGTGAAATGCCTTTTCTGCATCAATTGAGAGGATCATGTGGTTTTTCTTCTTCAATTTGTCAATGTGGTTTATTACACTAATTGATTTTCTTGTGTTGAACCACCCTTGCATACCTGGGATAAAACCCACTTGATCATGGTATATAATTCTTCTAATGTGCTTTTGGATTCTGTTTGCAAGTTATTTTGTTGAGGATTTTTGCATCTTTATTCATTAGAGATACTGGTCTGTAATTTTCTTTTTTCATGGTACCTTTATCTAGTTTTGGTTTAATGGTGATGTTAGCTTCATAGAATGAGTTTGGTAGCAATCTTCCCTGTTCAAGTTTTTGAAAGAGCTTGAGCAAGATCCGTATTAGTTCATCTTTGAATGGTTGGTAGGATTCACCTGTGAAGCCATCGCTTTCCGGGTTTTTCATTTTTGGGAGGTTTTTGATGACTGTTTCAATCTTTTCACCTGTGATTGGTTTGTTGAGGTCTTCTATTTCTTCTAAAGTCAGTGTAGGTGGTTCATGTGTTTCCAGGAATTGTCTATCTCGTGTACATTTTTCTAGTTTTTTGGCATACAGTTCATAGTATCCTCGTATGATCTCTCTTATTTCAACAGGGTCAGTGGTAATGTCCCCCTCTCATTTCTGATTTTATTTATTTGTGTCTTCTCTCTTTTTTTCTTTGTCAGTCTAGCTAAGGGTTTGTCAATTTTGTTGATCTTCTCAAAGAACCAATTTTTTTTAGTTTAAACAGGAGTGTTTAAAGTAAAAATTGAAAATCAACATATCACATTCTAGTCCCCACAGGTACCCAATTTTAAAAAACACATTGATGAATGTTTTTATAGATCCTTAAAATGACAAGTACACACAAACACACATACATATACATCCAGTTAAATAACAAATATGTTATTATTCTGTATATATTACTTGAGCTTGCTTTTCTCATTAAACATGGTATGAATTTCTTTCTGTGCCAGAACTCAAAGCTCTATCTAAATTCTTTTTTAGTAGCTACCTAATATTCCAGTGTATGATATTGTGTAATTTTCCCCATTCATCTACTGATGGACTAAATTTGGATAGTTTTTATTTTTGTTTTACTATTATAAAAAATATGGAACTGAAAATCCTTGTATATTTATCTTTGCACATGCATGCTAATATTTCTGTAGGAGAGATTCTTAGAAATGTGATTTCTGGGTTTTGGAGTATTCACATCGTATTAGTCAGCCAAAGGGGTGCTGATGCAAAATACCAGAAATCTGTTGGTCTTTATAAAGGGTATTTATTTGGGGTAGAAACTTACAGTTACCAGGCCATAAAGCATAAGTTTCTTCCTTCACCAAAGTCTGTTGCCATGCGTTGGAGCAAAACAGCTGCCGATGTTTGCCAGGGTTCAGGCTTCTTGGTTTCCTCTCTTCCCCTAGCTTGCCTCTCTCCAGGCCCAAGTGCTCTGTTATGGCCTTGTGGACAAGGCCAGCTGTAGACTATTAGGCAAATGGCTTGCTTCTCTTTTTCCGGGCCTTCTCTCTTTTCTCACGTCCAAGCTACTCTGTATGCTTACTTCCCGGGGCTCCAGCTCAAGACTCTGCATCAGAACTCCAACATCAAAACTCCAATATCAAAACTCTAACTCTGTCCTTTGCCATGTCTTTTATCTTTGATTCCTCACCTACCAAGGGGCGGGGCTCAATTCCCTACTGACATGGCCCAGGCAAAGCCCTAATTATAATTTAATCACACCCAGAGGAACAGACCAGTTTACAAGCACAATCCAATATCTATTTTTGGAATTCATAACTATATCAAACTGCCACACACATCTAATATTTGACAGATACTTATGCTATTCTTTCTGGCAGTGCTTGGGTTTGCATTCAGAAGCTCCACAAGCTCTTCTCTATAATAGGAAGGCCATGGTCTCAGCACAACCTAGAACCTGCCTGCACATTTGCAATGACAGTTTAGTCATGGAGACAATCATCTGTCTGCTTCCTCCACAGGAACACTACTGATATTTTAGGCAAAATGCTTTGTGTGGCATGCTTTTGTGTTTTTTTCCACAGACAGTATTTATCATCCCTGGGCCCCAGGTACCAAATGCCAGCTGCATTCCCTCTATAGTCATTTCAACAACCCAAAATGTCCCACACAGTTTTTTTTAATTTTTAAAAATTTTTATTGCCATACAGTTTTAAATATCTCTAGGAGGTGGTACTTTTCCCACACCCAGAACCTCTGAAACATACAGCAAGTTAAAAATTGTAGTTAAAGGGAACAGTTTGATGACCTACAGGTTTACCAGTGACTTATTTTACTGAGCTATTATATTACAGTACCTTACACCTTTTTAATTCTATTTCCACTATTTTCTTGGTAAGCAAATCCTTCATTTATTTAGGCTAGTGTTTCACTTATAAGTAGATTCAATCCATAACATCATTTTTTAAAGAGAAAAATTTCAAATAAACATTAACAATATAAGGAATATCTCTACATCCACTATTCAGATTTAAAAGGTTAATATTGTACCACATTTTCTTCAGTTCTTTTAATAATTTTACTTTAGAAATATAACATATGTATCAGGCAGGGCCCTTTGTATCTTTATTCAACCACTTACCTGAAATATTATTGTGTCTCTTTTCCCCCCATATTTTTGATAAGACAGAATATTGGCCTTCCAATTATATCCACACCCTAATCTCTGGAACCCGTGAGTATGTTACCTTCCATGGCAAAGGGTCACCGAGGTTGCAGATGAGATTGAGTTTAAGGAATTTCAGACTTTGGATTATCCAGGTGGCCTGACCTAAACACATGACCCCATAAAATCAGAGAACCAAGGCCAGATGTGTTCAGAAAGCGAGCACACAGTGTGATGTGTCTATGGAAGAGGGGTTGTAGAGATGTGATGTTGTCAACTTTGAAGATGAAGAAAGGGGCCTGAACCAAGGAATCGGAGCAGCCTCTAGAAATTGGAAAAGGCAAGTGTAAGCAAATGGATTCTTCCCTGGTGCCTCCAGAAGGGAAGGCAGGGCTGTTGGTACCTTGACATTAGCCAGTGAGACCCAGGTCAGACTTCTGGTCTCCAGAAATGTGAGATAATAAACCTGTGTTGGCTTAAACCACTAAATTTGAGGTAATTTTTTTACAGCAGCAATAGAAATCTATTACAAGATTATGTATTTTTACTATGTGTGTTTATTCATAATCAATGTATAACATTGGTTTTGACTGTTTTAAAACTTTACCTAAGTTTAACACTTTTAATAGAAATGTATGGGTTATACTTATAAATTCCTTTCAGTGCTTTTTAAAATAAAAAATATGCTATTTAGATGCATGTGACCACTATTAATAGGGTAGTAGTATTCATTAGTAAAGAGAGTGAGGCTAGCTGAGGCCTGGTCAAGGGAACCAGAAAACTTGTGATCAGGATAGAGTTGCCAGATAAGAGTATAGAACGCCCAGTTAAATTTCACATAAACAATGAATAAACTTTTAGCTTAAATATGTCTTACGTATTGCAGATATTGCATGGAACATACATTATTTGCTAAATCTGCAATCCTAGGTCCCGACCACGCTTGTGACCTGACCTTGAAGGCTAACCTCAGCTTCCGTTTTATAGTAAAAATGAAAATAAGAATGCCTGCTTCACTGAGCTGCTAAATCCAAATTGAAATCAATTATCTAAAAGCACGAAATCCAGCTTTTCGAAAGAACGACGATCGAGATGAAAAACTTTGGGTCTCGCTTGCAGCCTGGGATTGGGTGGTGGTGGTGGTGGTGGTGGAGCGGTGGTGGAGGGCTGGTGGAGGGCTGGTGGACCCTCTTCTGGCGGGTGTGGGGAGGCCCTCGCCTAAGCGCGCCGCTCCTCTCGGGACTCTCTTGGGCCCTCCCCGCTTCCGTCTGCAGCATCTGTCACGTGCCTCTGCTCACGTGATCAGCGCTCCTGTCATTCTGCAGCGGCTCTTGCTTCCTTTTGCGCCCTCAACGTCTCCTTGGTGCTGCAGCCCCCTTCATTTTCTGCCTCCGAGCCTCCCTCCGCCGCTCAGACCTCCGGACCGGCAGGAGACGCCGACCCGGTTCTGACGCGGCGCCCCAGCCCGGCGGTGGCAGCGACGTCCCCGGATTCCCTCACCTTCCCCCGCCTCCTTTGGGTGAGCTGTAGGGTCCCCAGGATTAGCGACTTAATTATGGTCGCCCCCGGGTTGTTTCCTTTAGATATAGGCCCAGGGGAGGCGACCCCCGCGCTCTCTCCCGCTTCCATGGTGCGTCCCGGTCTCTCCCCCTTCGAGTCCCCAGCGTCCTCCTCCGGCCTTGGTTTACCAGATTTCTTTCCTTCCAGGCCTATCCCCGCAGGGGGAAGGTATGTGAGGGGCGGGTGGGGAAAGGGCGGGGACGAGGACAGGTCAGAGGTACACTTTCTTAGGATTAGCCTGCAGCCCTGGCCTACCAGGACCTGGGTAGCCGTCCTGAGGCACCTTCAGCTGCCTCGAGAAAGGCTGGGTGGGGCTGGGCCGGCCTGGTTCCATAGATCCAGTACAGCCCGGACGGAACCTGTTTCTGTTATTGCCTGAGCCCTGCCACCCCGGCTTGTTTCGGCAACAAATCCTCAGATACAAAGATAGACCAGAAATGACTAAGGTCAGTGGGATCCTGGAGAAGAATTTTGGGTATGTTTTTAGGTTCTTTGTGGCCATGTCCATTAGCTTAAATGTCAGTGTGGACTGGAACTTAATTTTGTGCTGTCATCAAAAGAGGCGCAAGCGTTTTTCTGGAAGCTTGTGAGAATCCCTTAGAAGCTGTTGTTGTAGGTTCCTGTCGTCAGACTGGACTCCAATTGTTGGCTGTACCTAAATTGTAATTGTTATTTGCTTCAAAAATTCCCCAAATTGATTTTTTTTTTCTAATAGAGCAGTTGTAGATTTGGGGAAGCATCATGCAGAAAGTACAGAGTACCTAAATATTTCCCTTCTCACACACTCAGTTTTCCCTATTAACATTTTGCATTAGTGTGGTGTCTGTTAAAATAGATGAAACAGTATTATTGTAATAAAGCAATTAACCTTAGCCCACTGTTTATATTAGGGTTCATTCTTTTTGTTATACAGTTCTATGGGTGTGTGTGTTTGTCAAGTTATATACAACTTGAAATTTCCCTTTTTATCCCTTTTCTAATCTATAGTTCAGTGGTGTTAATTTCATACAAAGTTGTGCTTCCATCCCCATCACCCATTGCCAAAACCCCAAAGTTGATTTTTTGGTTGAGAAAGGAAACCTCTGTCTTCTGAGAAATTACTTTTCCAATATAGGTATTTTAATTTGAACTGGTAATTCCATAATTTTGAAGGGCTCATAATTTTTTCATGTCACTTCATGATGATGCTTCATAAATGTGCTTGGCCATAGCAGTACTATACAGTATATTCAAGGTAATATACTTGGCCTTAGCTGTACTATAACTGTATTACACAGAGATTTTTTGTCTGTTGCAAAAGGAAAGATGGTCCTAACTGTATTAATTTAAATATTTTGCTATTTTGTATGTTCTATTTAAGCATGATTTCTGATGTCATTATCTTAAGTGGTCTCTTTAAAAGTTTTGCTGCAGGAATAATGCAAATAATTTTAAAAGCCTTTCCTGGAAAAGTAAAAACTTGTAGAGATCACTTTCACAGATCAGTGCATAATTGAGTAAGATTTAGAATATAATGATAGTACTTTCAGGATTTGGATATTTAATATTTGAATTGAATGGGTTTCTGTGAAATTTAAATCTGGCTTATTGACATTTGCCTAGGGAGATTAAAGTGATGCTGCTGATAATAATAATAACAATAGTAGTTGAAAAAAATAATAAAACCTGGTATTCTGTTTTTCCCTTGTATCTGAATTGAAGATCTGTTGAAAAACATTCAAGATCATAAGATTTAGATGACCAAAATGGATATTCGGGGTGCTGTGGATGCTGCTGTCCCTACCAACATTATTGCTGCCAAGGCAGCAGAAGTTCGTGCCAACAAAGTGAACTGGCAGTCCTATCTTCAGTAAGTACTGATTTGCTGTGAATCAGAGAATCATGTGCCTTTGTGGTGGACTTTTTCATGGTCATGCTCCTATGAGAGAAATACTGGAAAAATACTAGTGAATGTGGAAGAAAACACTTCCTCAGAATAATTAGCTGCCAGAGAGACAGTGGAGTGTGGTGGAAACATCGGGCTCCAGTCATGCCTGATACGTTTGATCTTCTCTGTCTAGAAAGTTGCACTTTTTTGAATGAGTGGGAAACATGGGAGTGGGTTCATGGGCTATGGAGAGAGGAAGGGAATATAGGCAGAGCCTGCCAGAGGGGCCCCATCAGCCCTAGTGATTAGTATGGTGACAGGTGGTATAGCACACTGGCTTGTACAACTTGTAAAAAACATAGACATGTGAGTTGTGAGACCAGGGTTTGAATTCTCATTCTTCTATCTACTGGTTTGGTGATCTTAGACAAATTTGTGAACTTCTCTGAGATTCAATGAAGTAAATGGGAAATGAGGATATATATCCTACAGGGTTGTTGCTGAAATAATGTATTTAAAGTATCAGTGCACTTCAGTACAATCATTAGAGTGTTGGGTACACTCAAAAAGTTTTAGTTCTTCCCCTTTCCTTTTTGTGTATATTAATATTTAGTTTGTGTAACATTTGTGTAATCTAAGTACCTTTAAAAAAAAAACCTGAAAAAAAAAAAAAAAAGATTTAGCGTGCTGGTGTTTTAATATTCTCTATTTATGTAAAGTAATCTTTCATTTATTCTTGACCATGGTTTAACATTTTGACTTTATTTCATATCTGTTTATTTTGGTATATTTGTAACAGGGGTTTATTAGGGAAATTCAGTTCAGATTTGCTTATACATTTTGAAAAGCAAACTGAAGAATCTTTAGTTTTATATGTAATTGTCTTGTTGTAGGAGGGATATGCATGTTTAGAGTGATCCTTTTTTTTTTTAAAGATTTATTTTTATTATTTTATTTATTCCCCTCCCTTGCTGCTTGTGCTCGCTGTCTGCTTTCTATATCCATTTGCTGTGCATTCTTCTGTGTCTGCTTGTCTTCTCTTCTGGTCTTCTCTTTAGGAGGCTCCGGGAACCATTCTTGGGACCTTCCCACGTGGGAGAGAGGCACTCAATCGCTTGAGCCACCTCAGATCCCTGGTTTGTTGTGTCTCTCATTGTCTTTCTCCTCAGTGTCTCTTTTTTGTTGTGTCATCTTGTTGCGCCAGCTCTCCACGCGGGCCAGCTCTCTGCGCAGGCCCACTTGCCTTCACCAGGAGTCCCCAGATATCGAACCAGGGACCTCCCATATGGTAGACGGGAGCCCAATCACTTGAGCCACATCTGCTTCCCCAGAGTGATCCTTTTATTTCTGTTAATTAGTCACTCATCAAACATATATGGAGCATCTGCCAATTTTGAGGCATGTTTCCAGACTTTGGGGCTACGAAAAAATGAGTCCCATCTCTAAAGAAACTCATAATCAATTAGGGAAGTCAGATATATAAGTAGATAATTTTAATTCAGTGTGTTAGCAATGATCATAGAAAGGTGCACAGGGTATGATGCGTGCACAGGAAAAGGACAGCTTATCCTACTCCCAGGAAGTTTTTTTGATGGGGATCATCTGTGAACTGGGTTTTAAAGAATGTGAGGATTTAGCCATGTGGGGAGAAGGAACAACCTCCCAAGTAGAAGAGATAGTTTGAGCAATGGCAGGGAAGCAACAAACAGTCTGCTGGGGGAGGAGGGTGAGTAATAACTGTCTTGGAGTCAGGCATTGGGGAGAGCTGAGGCTGGAGAGGCAGCCAGGGGGGCAGACATGAGGGCCCCTAGTGCCATTGGAAAGAGTTTGGACTTGATCCTGTCAGTGCTTTGCAAGCTGATTGTTTAGCTGTGAAACCCATGGTTGATGTGAAGTCTAATAAGGAAGCTCAGCATTTCAAACAGATTGAAATGATGCTGTTCTGGTTGAATAGAGGTGGGAGTGTGTAACTCCAAGCCCTCTTCTTGAGACCATTCACCATCCTCTTCTCCTCAGCAGCCACTGGAGGTGGGGGTGGGAAGACTCCATGGAATCATTTGGGTTCCAAGCAGCGCAGTTTTAAAATCTCTGTTGTAGGTGTTGGAAACCATTGAAGTTTGTAAACTGGGAATTACTTAGATGATCAGATTTGCCTTTGGATTGCTTTGCTGGCAGTGTAGAGGGTAGATTTGTGGACAAAAAGCCTCCAAGCAGGGCAAGGCTGTGGCAATAGTTATTGGAATGGAAAGGGTTGGATGGATCTGAGAAAATCTTAGTGATGGATTTGATGTGTGAGGGTGAAAGAGAAGTCTGAATGACTTCTGGTTCCCAATTTTCAGGGACTGGATTATTGAAAGACAGCAGAGGGGGGAAACTTTCTGATGCTTCCTCTGTTAATTGGTGCTGGTATAATTGTTTAAATCACCACTGAAAGTAGGATTTTGAGCTCTGTTTCCTAATTTCTTTAGTCCAGGGTCAGTTTAGATCAGAGGACAAGAAGTTTAATGTTTATGAAGTCTGAATCTGTTTATATCCTAAATAAAGTAATATTGTTATTGATCATAAAGCATATCACTGGCAGAAATTTCTCTGGCATTGGCATTTGGAATATTTTTAGTCACATTGAGACTTTTAACTGCTCTGTCTTCTGTTTCTATTCATTTCCATGGAAACATATGTTGTTGTCTCTCTTTTTACTATTTCTTTCCCATTCTGTCCTTTATTTATCCTGTTGTCCATCTTACAAATTTCTTTTATGAAACCTTCCACTTTATGCTTCTCTGTGCAAATGTTCACAAGAGGTGAACTGTCCATTGTTGTGGGGAACACTAGTGACTGGTGAATTGGTGTCTTCCCAGTAAGAGCTTTACAGATTGTTGACAGCTGGACAGTGCATGAATAATTAGTAAATCTTATATCAGCCTTATATACTGATATAACAGAAGCTGAGCTCCCCAATGTCAGAAGGCCAATATGCTTTTGTCTCTTACAAGTTAACATGTTACTATGAAATAAAGTATTTCAAAAATGTGTTTACAGTTGCTTAAGCTTTTTCTTAACACAATAGACAATGTTTAAATGGACATGACCATATTCCAGTAACACATAAAAATGCTAGTAGGAGTTGTCCAAGCAGAGGAGTTGGGCTGCTGTGAAGGAAATTCCAGGCAGAGATGTGAGACTTGGAAGAACATGTGGTGCTTGGGAAGCTACCAGAAGTTTGGTGTCCCTCCCTTTAGGCCTCTTCAGGCCAATGTGCGGCCCCTTCCTTCATCTAGTTTCTTAGGTCAGAAACCTACGAGTCATCCTTGACTCTTCTCTTTTCTCCTACAATCCACATTCAGTCCATGAACATATTTTTTTTAGCTCTGCATCCAAGGCCTACTTAGGATCCGACCCCTTCTCTCTAGTTCCACTGCTACCACCCTGGTCCCAGCTATTGTTGTCTCTCACTCATTGTATTGTCGTAGCCCCTTGCCTGGTGTCTGTGCTTTCACCATTGCCCCATAGGCACAGTTCTTCACATAGTAAAGTGATTTAAAAGAATGTGAATGAAATAATGTCCTCCAGCTCAAAGCCTTAACTACATTGGCTCTCTTGCTCTTTCTCACATAGCAATCTTATTTCTGCCCCAGGGTCCTTGGACTTGCATTTCTGTCCCTCTGAAAGTTCTACCCTCACATCATTTGGCTCTTTAACTCACTTTATTGTCTGTGCAGCTGACCTCAGAGACCCTAACTAAAATTTGTCCTTTCCTCCAATGCTTTTGTCACTTTATAGCTCCTTGCCCTGGCTTCAGATTTTTCCATAGCATTCACCACTTTTGACGATAATGATTTGTGTGTGTATTATTTTTTAAAATTTTTATTGTGATAGCATATATTAACATAAAATTTCCAATTTTATTTTATTTTTTTAAAACAATTTATTGAAGTATATCATTCATACATGAACATACATAAACCGTAAGTGTTCAGTAAACATCGTGATCTTAAAAAACAAACATGCATAACATCATACAGGGCTCCCACATATCACCCCCTCCCCCCCACAAACATCCTGCATTGTTGTGAAACATTTGTTAACAAATCATGAAAAAGCATCGTCAAAGTATTACTACTAACTGTAGTCTGAATCTTCCTCCCTATACATTTTAAAATTTCCCATTTTAACCACTTCCAAGTATACAAGTCAGTGGTGTTAATTGATTACATTCACAATGTTGTGCTACTACCATCCACTTATTTTTTTTTTTAATTGCTTATTTTTGATGTGTACTTACTTTTTAAAAAATTATTTATTTTTGAGTTAGAATGCAAGCCCAAAGAGGGACAGCTAATTTGTTGCTGCATTGCCTGTTATTAAAGGTGCCTGGCACATACAGGCTGCCAGTGAATATTAGCTGAGTAAATCATACATGAGTAGGGTGCTTGTTGGGAAGTGGCAGAGATGAGTGTTTAGAAAAGCTCTTCAGACAGATTATAACATGAACATGCTCATATATAGGTTGTAATTAGTTGATTGATTAGTAAGAACCTGAGGCACTGGGACAGGAGATGAGTGATCAGTGAAGAGGACTCAGAGGTGTAGCCTGAGAGGAGGAGAAGAAGCGGAAGCTAAGGATGAGAGTGTCGGGAAGTGGCCATGCTATGTGTCATGGAGAGATCTAGAAAGACAAGGACTGGAAGCTTTTTTTGGACAGGTAATGAAGGGATCTTTGGTAAATAAATGCATGAGAACAGTTAAGAAAACCATGCTAAAAAAAAAGTGTATATATTAAAACAAAATTCTTAAAACAGTGTGGAACTGATACAGAAAAGACGGAATAGAGGATTACAGAGTCCAAAGCAAATTCAAAGTAAACAAAGCAATTCAGGATATGGTGATTTGTCCCCAAAATCCAGAAGGCATAAAGTAAAAAACTGACAGATTTGAAATACATAGAAAATGTGGATCTTCTTTGGAAGAAGTTTGCAGTTGTGGGGGGCACGGGTGGTGGCAGAGAAGTGTGAAAGTTCTGTTCCCTTGTCCTGGGTGGGGTCAGCTCTGAGTGTACCTTCCCTTCCCAGGTTCTCCTGTGGTCAGGGGACGCTGTCCTCCGTGGGATTTTGCCTGAAATCCTGGCTTGGCTTCTTTCTCTGCCTTGTCCCAGTTGCTCCACCCAATCCCTGGTCTTTCCAGGTTGTACATCCTTATAAACTCCTTGCCCATGAATCCTCTTCTCAGCATCTGCCTCTGGGAACCTGACCTAAGACAACTCTGCAAAAAGGACACAGTTCCATAATTATGCATACTGGGAAACCTTCTTCAAATTCAGTGTTTCCTAAATTGGGTTGTGGAACCCTAGTCATTGATACTCTGGGGGGAAGAGGGTGCAACAACTTTTTAACGATTGAGGTAAAAGAAATATTGATACCGTTTCAATTACAAAGCACATTAATAGTTATTTTTTAAATTTGGTTTTACTCAATTCTTATATCAAGGCCTTTTCCTTATATATATATTTTGTTTAATCTACATTGCCACTTAATGAAGTGGGACAGGTGGTATTCTAATTGCCATTTTACTGATGTGGAAAATAGTGGTTGGGGTTAGTGACTTGCCCAAGTTTTATCATTGGAATTAGAACTCTTCCTCAGGTTGACTGAAATTCTATTGCTTTCCTCGCTACAGTGATGGCCTGAAAGAGTTGACGTGAATTCTGAACTATCCTGAGAAATAGGGCTATTCTGCCAACATATCTTTTTTTTTTTAAGATTTATTTAATTTATTTTTTTCTACCCCCACCCCCGACTTGTTTGCGCTCACTGTTTGCTCTGTGTCTGTTTGTTGTGTGCTTGTCTTCTTTTTAGGGGGTACTGGGAACCAAACCCAGGACCTCCCTTGTGGGAGGGAGGTGCTCAATAGTTTGAGCCACCTCCGCTTCCACTTGTTGTGTCTCTCATTGTGTTTCCTTGTTGTGTCTCTTTGTTGCGTCAGCTTACTGTGTCATCTTGCCGCGCCAGCTCGTTTTTGTCAGCTTGCTGCACCAGCTCATTGCGTCATCTCATTGCATCATCTTGCTGCGCCAGCTCGCCGTCTCGTTTGTCTTCCCCAGGAGGCACCGGGAACTGAACCCAGGACCTCCCATGTGGTAGGCAGGCGCCCAAGTGCTTGAACCACATCCGCTTCCCCCAACATATCTTTTAACAAGAAAGGGTCTGTATTTAGACAGTAGTAAGGGGGGTGTCTTGCTATGGGATATTTTGAATCATTGATGAATGGAGGAATTAGGAGGTCAAGCTGGGTTTGATAGGGGAAGGTGACGAGTTCAATTTTGATGGTGCTGAATTTGTGAAAATGGCAGGACATCTGAATGGAGGTAGACAACAGTTGGGGTGGTTGGGAGAGAGGGAAGACAGGATTCTATTGATTTGAATTTTGCTGAAGGAAAGAGTTTAGAAAAGAAAACCAAGATCCGAAGGAATGAGCCATGGGGAGAAGGCTTAAGGAGAACATGGGAGGGAAACAGGGTATGTATGCTTGTTGGGAGGACAGTGGATTAGGAGGGAGAGGAGCAGAAGGACTGTTTCTGAGTCTGGGAGAGAGGATATGCTGGAGAAATGATTGTAGAAACTCAACTAAAGTGGCTTTGGTCTTGATGAATTAGAAGGCCAAGTCAATTATTTGACTTGGAAGTGGGAGTGAGGGTGAGACTTTGGATAATTCTCAGAAGTGACATTTTATTGAGTGCTTATTGTGGGCCAGGTGCTGTGAATTATGTGAATTATTTGATGTTTCCTCAATACAACCCCATAAAGGCAAAATGATTATTATTCCAATATGGTTATTTAAAAATAAAATAACTCAGGTTCCAGAGAGGTCACACAACCAGCAAGTGGTAGAGCCCATCTCTGACCCACCTCTGACTGATTCCAGGGTCCATGGGTTAACCCTCGGGTTTTACTGCCTACGAGAGAGAAGACTGGGGATTTCTGTCTCACTCCCTCATTGTGGCTATTCAATTTTTATTGAACAAAAACAACTTCTTCTTACTTTCTAGGGGGCAGATGATTTCTGCTGAAGATTGTGAGTTTATTCAAAGGTTTGAAATGAAAAGAAGTCCTGAAGAGAAGCAAGAGATGCTTCAAACAGAAGGCAGCCAGGTGACTGATAGAAACGTTATAAACACTTCTGCATGTCATTAAAAATGGTAGAAAAACAAATTTTATGACTATGTAATATTCCATTCTAAGAATGCACCATAATTTAACTGAAAATCCTCTTATTGGAAGATATTTAAGCGATTTCCAGTTATCTTTGTTAATTTTGGAAAAATATGTTATATTATGTTTATACTTTCATCCTGTTCTACATTTCTGGTTATCTTCTTAGACTAGATTCCTAGAAGGGAAATTACTGTTTCAAAGAATAACAATTTTTAAAAGTTGTTTATTTTTTTTTGTTGTTCTTTAAGAAAAGGTTTTCTTATTTGTATTCTTACTAGCAGTGTTGGATATACTTAATATAATTAAAAAATTCTAATTCAGTAGGTTAAAGGGGGCATCATCTTATTTACTTTGATTACATGGGATTGGTTTTTTTTTCTTTCCATTAATTTATTATGTGTTTGTATCGCTTGTGAAGTGTCTTTTTTGGGTCCTTTTTATTTTAATCTAAAAGTTTTGGTATTTTTCTGATAGATTTATATGCTGTTTTTTTAACATAGAAAATCTAATAATGGTTGCCATAATTGTGGCAAACTTATTTTTTTTGTATTTATTTCCTATCTTTTAATTGTTTTGGAATTTTTTCATATATAGTAGTTAAAAATGTTTATATAGTTAAATATGTTTTAC
>JAQZBX010068496.1:0-15730 GCA_029593785.1 Cabassous unicinctus | reverse complement strand
ATTGAAGTAGAAGGAATGGTGCCTAACTCATTCTACAATGCCAACATTACATTAATATGAAAACCCAAGATACCACAAGAAAGGAAAATTACAGAAAAATTACTCTAATGAACCTAGATGCTAGACTCCTCAACAAAATACTTGCTAATCACATTCAACAACATATCAGAAGGATTATACACCATGACCAAGTGGGTTTCATCACAGGTATGCAAGGGTGGTTAAATATAAGAAAATCTATCAATGTAATACATCACATAAACATATTGAAAGAAATAAATCACATCATCATCCCTATAGATGCAGAAAAAGCATTCAACATAATATAGCACTCTTTCCTGATAAAAACACTGCAAAAGATAGCAATAGAAGGAAACTTTCTGAATACGATAAAGGGTATATATGAAAAACCCAAAGCTAACATCATCTTCAATATTCAAATCCTAAAAGCCTTCCTTCTGTGATCGGGAACAAGACAAGGATGCCCACTATCACCACTCCTATTTAACATTAGCTTAAAACTACTTGCTCGAGCACTGAGGCAAGAAAAGTATATAGAAGTTATCCACATTGGAAAAGAAAAAGTAAAAATTTTATTATTTGCAGACAACATGATACTACACATAGAAAGCCCTGAGAAATCTACAACGAAGATTCTAGAACTTATTAATGAAGTCAGTAATGTTGCAGGCTACAAGATCAATGCTCAAAAATCAGTAGAATTTCTGTACACCAATAACGAGCAATCAGAGGAGGAAATCAAGACAAAAAATACCATTTACAATAGTAACAAAAGGAATCAAATACCTAGGAGTAAATTTAACCAAAGATGTAAAGGACTTATATACAGAAAACTACACAACACTGTTAAAGGAAATCAAAGAAGAATTAGATAAATGGAAAAATATTCCCTGTTCATAGATAGGAATACTAAACTTCATCAAGATGTCTATCCTACCCAAACTAATCTACAGATTTAATGCAATCCCAATAAAAATCAACACTGTATTTTTTAAGGAACTGGAAAAACTAACTGAAAAATATATTTGGAGAGGTTAGAGGTCCTGAATTGCCAAAGACATAATGAAAAAGGAAAATGAAGTTGGGTGTATCACATTACCTGTCTTTAAAACATACTACATATCTCCAGGGATCATAATTGCATGCTGTTGGCACAAGGATAGACCTACTGACCAATGGAAGTGAATTGAGAGTTCTGATATAGATCCTCACATATACAGTCATCTGATATATGACAAGGCCACCAAGCCCACTCAGTTGGGAGAGAATGGCCTCTTTAACAAGTGGTGCTTGGAGAACTGGATATCCATATCCAACAGAATGAGAGAATACCATCTCACACCTTATACAAAAATCAACTCCAGATGGATCAAAGGTCTAAATATAAGAGCAAAAATCATAAAGACCTTGAAAGATACAGTAGCGAAGAATCTACAGGTCCTTGTAATAGGAAATGGTTTCAGGATTTCACAGCCAAAGCATGAGCAACAAGAGTAAAAATAGACAAATGGGATCTCATCAAAATTAAGAACTACTGCACCTCAAAGGATGGTATTAAGAAAATAAAAAGGCAATCTACCCAATGGGAGAAAATATTTGGCAACCATATATCTGATAGGAGCCTAATATCTTACATATATAAAAAAAAAATCCTACACCTTGAAAATAAAAAGAGAATCAACCCATTTAAAAAATGAGCAAGTGACCTGAAAAGACAATTCTCTAAGGAAGAATTACAAATAGCTAAAAAGCACATAAAAAAATGCTCAACATCACTAGCTATTAGGGAAATGCAAATCAAAACCACAATGAGATACCACCTTACACCGATCAAAATGGCAGCTATTAAAAAACAACAGCAGACTATAAGTGTTGGAGAGGATGTGGAGTAATAGGAACCCTCATTCACTGCTGTTGGGATTGTGGAATGGTCCAGCCACTGTGGAGGACAGTTTGGCCATTCCTCAGAAAGTTAACAATAGATCTTCCGTGTGATCCAGCAATTCCACTTCTGGGTATATACCCAGAAGATTTGAAAGCAAAGATACGAACAGATATATGCACACCAATGTTCATAGCGACATTGTTCACAATTGCCAAAAGGTGGAATCAGCCCCTGTGTCCATCAGCAGATGAATGGATAAGCAAAATTTGTACATACATATAATGGAATATAACTTAGCTTTTAGAAGGAATAAAGTGCTAACACGTGGAATAACATGGATGAATCTTGAAGACCTTATGCTGAGTGAAGCAAGGCAGGCGTTGAAGGATGAACATATATGACTTCACTGGTTTGAATTAAGAAAAGTGAGCAGTCTCTGAAAACCACTGTTTTAAAGATACGTTAACAAGGTAGAAGGAGATAAGAGTAGGTTGTGAGCCATGATCCATAAGGACATAATCTATGGTAAAGTGATAGAGTATAGTTGCATATTGAAGGACAGGAAAGGTGGGTAGTGATATTACTGGGTTTGGTGGTTCAGGGTTAACAGGTGAGTAGATTAGGAAGCGCAGGTTAAAATACCCAGGGCATGTAACTATGAATGTTTTCATCCCATGAGTCAAGACAGGGTAGTGCCATATGCCCCAGGGGGATGGGGAGAAAGGAACAGAAAAGATCAAACAGGGTATTTAGTGGTCATGGGAAATGTTTTTCATTACCTTACAGTAATGGACACAGGACATATTAAATATCATCAAAAATTATTAAACTGTACCGTCTAAATTGTAAACTATACTGTAAACCATTGACAATGTTTAGCAGCTATGTTTCACTATCTGTATAACAGTTATAACAATGCTGCCATCAACAAAAAATAAATAAAAAGTTTTAATATGGGGTGGGGAAGGGGGAGGGAGGTTGGGTACAGGGGAATCTTTTGTATTCAGTGTGTGACTTTGCTGTGACCTAAATCTTTGAAAACTAAGTGAAAATTTGGGAGACACTGGGGAATGAGAGCGGGACAGTTTCATGGTACACACTGGACATCTGATAATGCAGTGATAAAAGGAGAAAATAATAAAAATAAAAAAAAATTTAAAAAATAAAATAAAATAAAATAAAATATTTTCCCATTTTTATTGAATATCCCAATACGTTAATAATATTTTATTTTTAGTTCTTTTTCTCTGAGTTTCCTTGCATTTTATCTCTTGCATTTAAGCTTATTATTTTTTAATTTTCCTATTAATTCAATTTGGGATTCATCTTCAAGGAAGGTTCAGATAACAGAAGGCTTACAATGGGGGCTCAGAGGATCATTGGTGGGGGTTCTCTGGGATGGGGGATTCATGGGAGTAAGTTCATCTGAATATACATGAAAGATATATAAAATTGTTCAAATGATCGAGGGATGGGGCATGATCACGGTGGGTAGACAATCACTCAATAATTGAGGGAATACTGAATTCCCAGCTTGGAGAGCTCTTCCACATTCTCCAATGGAGCAGCAAAAGTCCCCTGAGTGCAGGGGCAGTGTCTGGCAAAAGAGGATGGCCCACTCTTAGATTTTTGTTATTGATGACTTGTCTTACGTGTCTTTGCTCTTGTAATTGAAACTTGGCCTACTGATATGGGGTGCCTAAGGGTTGCCATCAGAGAGCCTCCTTGTTTCTCAAATGTGGCCTGTCTCTAAGCCAAACTCAGTATATGAATGCATTACCTTCCTCTCAATGTGGGACATGACTCCTGGGCATGAGCCTCTCTGGCAGTGAGGGATTAATACCAAATGCCAACTGGCAACACGAATGGAAAAACACCTTGAATAAAAGGGAGAAAGCGTAAAGACAAATGAATTCATGTGGCTAAGAGACTTCAAAGAGAGTCGGGAGCTCATCCCAGAGGTAAAGTTTACGTACACCTCAGTAGGATCTCATAGAACAACAAAGTGGATATCACCCCACACAGAGGGGCTCCTGAGGGCCCTGGAGGCACCCAGGTCCTATATAAGGGGGAAAGCCCCAGAGATTGATGCCTTATCAGTGGGCTGTACTTTCTCAAATAAGTCCTGCCTGCACATGGTCAATCAGTCCCTTCTATTCAAACCTATATGTGAGGCTGGAGTTTGTAGGTGTACTTTCAGAGACTGGAGCCTCTGGCCTGCCTATGTGCCAGCTGTGCCTGGAATCTCAGTGGAGCTGCAACTCCTCCTCTACAGCTCAATGGACTCACCCAAGTCACCTGGTGAGGAGATGATGATGGACAATGGCCATCCCAGGGAATGGAGAGAGCCTGCAGCTGCAGGCAGGATAACCACATCCACCATATCCATGGGATATAAACCCACTCTCTCTTGGAGGTGGAGTGAACATCACCATTCCAGTGTGCCCAGAATTGGGGGAAGAGCTATGAACTAGAGTGGACTTGGTATTCTGTTGTGGAAATATTGGGATCAAGTAATTGAAGAAATTATAACAGTGAAGTGGAGCCCGTGGCCACTAGATGCTTTCAGGGAAGGAAAGGGAAGGACTATTATAATATAGGGGCTTTTTCAGGGCTTGGGGGTTGTCCTGAGTGTCCTGTGTTGATGGATATAGGCCATTTTACATCAGCATATACCATGCAGAACTTTGTGGGAGAGAGTGTAGTCTATGATGTGAACTGTGGTTTATGCTTAGTGTCAAAGCCCCAGATGTGTATATCCATTGCAGGTGATGTGCCACACTAATGAAAGATGTTTATGTGAAATGTTATGGCAAGTATGGGAGGTGGAGATCATGAGAATCCCTGTAATTTTTGTGTAATATTTGTGTCATCTAAGCATCTTTTAAAATATATATGAAAAAAAAATTCCGAAGAAGTTTAATTTAAACTTGATATTTTTTTCATAAAATTATCTCTTTTAACTATTTTTTGTTTGTATATTTTTTGTGTTGGGTTCATGTAAGCTAGTGAATTTTATATACCTGTATGAAAGTTTTTCATATCTGATACCACCTTTGTCAAATTCATGCAATCTTCCTAAAGTATATACCACATTGTAAAGTCTTTTAATCTTTGAGATAATTTTAAATTAAAAACAATGAATGCCATCATATGGAGAGTACCATGTCTTTATAAGAATATCTTGTCAGGGACCTATACATTTGAGAGAACTTCAAGTTACTGGATATTGCCATCCTGGAAGAATTATTGTGTGCTTTGGGTCAGAGAAATCTACTGTTTAAATTTCTCTTCTTGCATTCACTCTTGTCCTGTGGCTACATAATAAAATAATAGAACTGAGTCCTAACTATGCAATGAGGAAAAGTTAAAGTTGGAAAACAGAAAGACTGCTTCCCTCATTGAATAGGTGTACTATTAAAATCCTGCCTGCCCTTGAGCTCAGTTATTATTGGGATGCTTTTGTTCTCTTCCAGAGTTCTTGATGAAAAGTTGCATGCAAAGCTCGATTCATTTAAGCTTTCTTCATGATAAAGTACAAGAAATCAGTACAGTGGGGTGATATGTAGTTATAAATGGTATGTGATTTTGCTCATACACTTTTCCCACAAATAAGATTTTCAAACATATCCTCTCAAGATGGAAAGGGCTTTGTCATTCTTTTCTATAGTCAGAGCCAGCATTTGAATCTAAAATAAATTAACCTTTTAATATCTTGTAATTCAATAACTGTAAGGCTGGATTTCTTCTTTAAAATCCATATCTAGAGAATGTTCTGCCTTAATGAAATTATCCTTATTTAATCTTTTACCTGCAGTTTATACAATGGACCTTCTAGGCTTATTATGTCTCCATGCCTTTTATTCAATATAGAAGCAATTATTACATTAATATAAATCTTAGGTTTTCCAAAATATTAATCCTATAAAAGTATGATATTTAATATTCCTCAAATTTCAAATCTACAACCTTATATTATATTTTGTTTTTAATATTGCAATATTTTAGAACTCCATAATGCAGTTTATAAAATTGTTTTTCATATCTGGGTCATCTGCACAGCTGTTTCCTAGGAAGTTAAATCACTGCCTTCTTTACAGGCAACTACCACTCTTATGAAGACAGGAGTTACATTTCAGGATGTTTCCTGAATTTTCTTTCTAAATATGATATTGAATTTTATGGATTTTTAATATTTGGCATTGATATTTCTGAGCATGTATTTTATTTATTTTGTTGGAATAAGGTAGGCTATTAGTCTTGAAAGCTAAATTTTTTCATTAAAAATTTTTCCTAAATTTAGAAAATAAATTTAATCATTGATTTCATTTCTATCTCAGATTAGAGAGATTATATATTTCATTCATATATACAAAATTTTTGTACTTTAATTCCATATTATAATAAATATTCTTCAAATATGCTTTCAAATGCTTGAAATTATCTATATATGTATGTAATTTACATTAGCAGCATTAGCATTCTAACTATATTTAATCTGAGATTTATTTTTCTCCTAGCAAAACACAGACTCAAAACATCCTTCTTCAATTTAAGTGTATTTAGAAGATGTCTCATTAATTGCCTGATTATATTTCCATCTTTTAAAATAGTTTATATTCTTTCATTTTCAAATTCAGAATTTCTTTTAATAATGAGAAGTTCTTAGTCACCCTAGGTACCTGTTCAATATTGTGAATGAACTATTTGAAAGCTATTAGTATTTTTGTACCTGGGAGCTACTTGGCTGGTGAGTTTTGCTTTAATGATGTGTAGGTGTCAAATTGGCAAGTATGTGTAAGGGGCCTTTCATTGCCACTGGGAAGGACCTATCCAGATCTGACTTATTCCACAAAAGCTGTTCCTGATTTCCCCTAACGATATACTCAATTTCTCCTTCAATAGAGAAGCACCTGCAGACAGATATTTTCAGACCTGCACATAGCTGCTTAGTACTCCTTGTGTTAAATGATAAAGCTAAGATTTAAGATTTCTTTAATGAAAGTATAAGTACATGTATTAGGTTTCTGAATTACATATTCTTTCCCTCACCCTTAGGCTTCACATTTCTGATTTTTAAATTGCCCAACCTCAAACTCTATTTTTGCTTCTCTATATAATACCATGTAAGTCTTTCTCTCCCATTCAATGGATGCCAGTTTTTGTATATTGTCTTCCAAAATGTATTAAGATAATTCATGAGTGCATTTACATTGTCTTCTCCATGGATGTTCACAAGTTTTAAAAGTTTTCTTCACTATTATTTCTATTGTATCTTTCCAGGATAAGAGGTAAATGCATTTATCTTAGACTAAAAGAATATTGAAGATTTTAGGGAAATGTACTACATGAACGTTCTTACAGTGCATACGAAAAATAAGATTTCTAGTGGTTACAGAAAAGAACATGGGTGGAACATGTTTAGATATTGTTTATTTCATCCTCAGAACAATGCTGGTCTTAGTAAGGAGAATTCTACATTTACATTTGTCACAAAGTCCTTATTTTCCCACTTTTTCCTACATTAACATCTTACAGTCATCAGTTCAGATTTGGTGATATCTCTTTCCCAGGATAGAAATAAAACCTTCACCCATTCTTTTAGAAATAAGGAAATGTAGTATTTCAATTTATTAGAGCCAGAAGCACAAAATCCATTGGTGAAATAGTGGATACAGAGAACTCAATAATGAGGACAACTCTGACACGATAGTCACTTTCCATACTTTGGTTGGGCATTAAGTCTTCAGTAGGGCCAAGAGCTCACAAGAAGCTGGCTCTTAAATACTGAGCAGTTAAGAAGGTAGAATCTTGTTCCAAAAGCATAGCACTGATGCACAGTAATTCTACATAGTGCAAAATATAAAGCTATAATCTGGAATATGTTAATCGATGAAGTGAACCAATTTTTTTTAAAGAATTAAATAGAATATGTAGCAGTAACTTTATTTCCTTTACATATATATAATCACCTTTCCATCTTTAAATGCTGAATTAATATTCTTCATTACTAATCTCAGTAAGGAAAAATAACAAAAATTGTATTCTTATTAAAAATGCATGTCCATTGTGCATTGGCTATGTACGTCTTTATTTTTAGTAGAGTATTCTAAGGTCATTTTTATTACCTTAATATTTTAGTCTTTCTCCCTTGAAGAGTTATTGGTTCAGTACCCAGTTAACATAGATCTTGACCTTGTAGCTGGCAAAGGAAAGATTAATGAAAAAGGAAAGAAAGAGTGTGGATTTAAGAGTTGGATTAAGCTTGCCACAGAATGTTTTTTGTTTGACATGTGAGTTGGTGTTCCTCCATCAATTTGTACTCCAGAGTGAGGATCTTAATTGAATACACGATTGACATGAATCATTAGTAAGATGTAGGTCTGCACTGATAAATGGAGGTTCACTCAAGTATAACATAGACTTAGCCAACATATGCAATGGCACATTTTTACTAAACTGGTAGTACAATTTGTGCTCATGTCTGCAATTTTTGAGGGTTTTCCTTCCTCACCTTTCTCATCAATGCTTTATATTGTCAGATATTTTAAATGTTTCTAATATGTAGAGTGCATGTTTGTGTGCATATGTATAGACATATGTGACTGTGATTTTAAATTTAATGTACTTTAATTGAATTTGAAAACCCTCTCATGAAATTCTGTCATGAAGAATACATTCATCCTAATTTGTATTCCCTACTCTCAATTTTATCTAGTTTTTACATTGTGATTTATGTTTTGTATCTTGTATAAGAAAAGTTTATCCTCATATCATGAGAAAATTATGTTTCATTAGTATCTAAAATTATTATAATTTTGACATTCATGTTTCCTACTTTAATCTACATCATTTGTGTATGGTGATAGAGTGAAATTTAACTTTATCCAATATGATTATCCAATTCTCCAAACACTACTTACAAAAAAGTACATATTGTATTCAGATGACCTCACCCTACTTCTGTCTTAGGTAAGTGTTTCTATAAGAGCAGGTCTGAAGCTGTGTCCTCTTTTATTTTGCATTAATCTATTTATTTATGCATTCTAATGACATAAATTCAAATGAATTTAACATAAAATGTAGCTGTGAAATGATAATTAAACTTGAGACAATTGTATTTTCTCTAGGACTGAAAATCTTGAGTGAAAGCAGATTGAAATGGTTGTGATTAAGGTGAAATTTTAAAATTACATCTATTTCTTTAAAAGGGTAGATAATGTGTGGAGACATAAAACTTGGCAGAATGCAATATATAGAATTACTTTATTGGATAAAATTAAGATTTTGTTAGGACTGAATACCAAGGGATATATTTGCTGTTAGATACTATGTATCCACTAAAGAGTTGAATTAAAATGATGAGTGTTTTGTATGAGTTTTGGAAGTGAAGGAAACTTGCACTTTTGTTAGAACAAAAATTTATGAAGTTAAATTTAATATATTTGAGAAATCATGCCCAAGTTTTATTCAATTGTTTGACTGTAAAGTTAATGAATAAATAAATATCAATGGATATTTGATCACTTTGCTGAAAAAAGTTGTATACGCTAAATTTAATCTATATTCTAGATAAATATTGTTAAAAACAAAGGAAAAATATCCTATTTTCCAAACCATATTTAGACTCTAACTCATAACTATAAAAATTATCTTAATGTAAACACCCCAGAATCCTGGAAGTTGCACTTCTACTCTCTCTTTTCATATCTTTTTCTTCCACCTTACAGATAACAACTTTCCTGACTAGAAATGTACGGTCATGGCATGGGAGTCCAAATTTAATACATAAAAACTAGTTAGGACAATTATGCAAAATAGTACTTGCCTGTTATTAGGTAACTTTCTCTGTGGTGTCTTTAGTGTCCTTTTTTAAAGCAGTTTATATAGACACATCATACAATCTATCTAGATTCTACCATCAATAACTTTCATTATAATCACAGATTTAGAAATTCATCACCACAAAAATATTTCAGAACATATTCATTACCCCAAAAAGAAAAAAATCATACACCATTACCCCCCCATTGACATTTGGCATTGGAGTCATAACTTTGTCATATTGATGTAAAAATATTAAGATATTACTTTAAACTACATTCCATTGTTTGCATTAGTTGTATTTTTCCCTTATACCACACTCTTCTTGTAATAGATACAATGTAATAGATACAATAGATACAAAGTAATAGACACAATAGATACAATTGTTCTACTTCATGGAAGAACATTTTTATATTTGTACTTTTAACCAGAATCTTCATCCATAACAGTGTTCTCTGTGTTACACTCTGTTTATTTTTTAATTAGAAAAGGTGTAGGTTTACAGAAAAGTCAGGCAAAAAATACAGTATTCCCAAATACATGAGTATTGTAGGCACTTGTACCGGTGCAACAATTTTGTTACAATTGAGGAAAGAATGTTAAAATATTATAGGCCTTTCATTGCAGTTGATGAAAATTTATTTCAATGTTACTGATAGCTATAGACCAGAAGTTCATTAGGTGAAATTTTACCATATATTACCTTATTGTTAACACCTTGTACTAGAGACAGATTCTTTTATGATTCATGGACGGATATTCTTGTATTTGTACTGTTAACCACATTTTTATTTTACTAGCGAGTTATTATATTATACAGTCCCAATTTTAGACCTTAGCTTTCATTCTATTGAAAATTATAACCCTCGACTACCTATATCAGCCATTATCACATCTATATACCAATGATATTAATTATACTCAATATAATGTGCTACCCTCATGTCTAGCCATTTCCCAAAATTTATAATCAACATTTTAAAAATTTCTTCAGATATTAAGCATCTGATTTCCCTTCTCAACCCTTATTCAAACTCCTAGTAACCTATACTCTAGGTTTTAACAATGAGTTTACTCATTGTATTTAGTTCATATTAGTGAGCATATAATATTTCTCCTTTTTTGTCAGGCTTATTTTACTCAGCATAATGTCCTCAAGGTTCATCCATGTTGTTATATGCATTTCTATTTCATTTCTTCTTGTAGCTAAATAGTATTCCATCACGTGTATGTACTACATTTTGTTTATCCATTTATTGGTTGATAGACACTTGGGTTGTTTCCACCTTTTTGCAATTGTGAATGATGTTGCTATAAACAACAGTGTGAATATGTCAATTTGCTCCCCTCGTTGATAATATCTATATATTCCTAGTACCAGGATTGCCAGATCAGATGGCATTTCTATATTTAGTTTACTGAGAAAATGACAAACTGACCTCCACAGAGGCTGCACCATTCTACATTTTCAACAAGAGTGAAGTCATATACCTATTCCTCCACAATCTCTAGTACTTGTCATTCTCTGTTTTTTTTTGTTTTTTTTTTTAATAGTGGCCATTCTATAAGGCAGAGGTTCTCAACAACTGGTCCATGGGTACTCAGGGGGTCCATAAGTTTGAATTGAAAATTCTAAAAACAACAATATTCTTGTGGGACGTGTTGGTGCGGGTGTGATATATTTATTAAGTAATATGCAGTATAGTGTGGACTTTGTAAGGGCTTCCTGGTTTTTACCTGACTGGCAAAGGGGTCTGTGGAACAAAAAAGGTTAAGAACCCCTCCTATAAATAATAAAATGATATATCATTGTAGTATTGATTTGCATTTTCTTAATAGCTAGTGATGTTGAAAACCATTCCATTTGCTTTCTGGCCATTTGTATGTCTTCTTTGGAAAATGACTATGAAATTATTTAGCCAAATTTTAAATTGTGCTGCTTTCCCTTTATTATTAAGTTGCGTGGTTTCCTTATATATCCTGTAAGTAAAATCCTTATGAGACATGTGATTTCCAAATATTTTCTCCAATTATCTAGGCTGCCTTTTCACCTTCTTAACAAAGTCACTGGAAGCAACAAAGTATTTACTTTTACAGAGGTCCCATTTATTGTTTTTTTTCTTTCAATGATTCTGCTTTGGGTAGAAAGTTTAAGAAGCTACTTAAAACCACAAGATCTTGAAGATGTTTCTTTACATTTTCTTCTAGGAGTTTTATGGTTTTAGTTTTTATATTTAGGTCTTTAATCCATTTTAAGTTAATCTTCATATATGGTGTGAGATAGGGGTCCTCTTTCTTTCTTTGGATATGGATATCCAGTTCTCCCAGTATCATTTGTTGAATAGTCTGTTATGGCCCAGCTGGGTTGACTTTCCCACCTTGTAAAAATCAATTGTAAAGTGATCCAAATTGTAAGGTGATTAAAATTTAATTGTCAAAAATCAATTGACCATAGATGTGAGGATCTATTTATGAACCCTCAGTTTGATTCCATTGGTCAATATGTCTATCTTTATGCCAGTGCCATGCTTTTTTTTCCCACTGTAACTTTGTAATATGCTTTAAAGTCTGTTAGTGTGAGTCCTTCAACTTCATTCTTTCTCCTAAGATATTTTTGGCTATTTACTGTCCCTTCCTCTTCCAGATAAATTTGACAATATTGTCTTCTACTTCTGAAAAAAAAAATCTATGAGACTGTATATGTAATAGTGAATTTTTTTTTACCATCTTTTAGGTGGCTGCAATGCTTCTATTGATTCAGATACTTTTTTCATTTTTTATTTGGTTCCTGATACTTCAGGAAGCTCAATTGTTTTCATATAATTCCAAAATCATGATCTACTCTAAGTGCATATCTACTGTAAGTATAAATTTTTAAAGAGATTTTCCTGTAGCTAAATGATTGACTCAACTTAAGTATTTTAACTCAGCTTACTAGGTCATGATGAGTCCAGGAGCTTGTTGACTTTTAATTGCTTCTACAGTAATGGTTATTTCATAGCGTGGTTTATATTTATCTGTTTCTGTTTTAAGATGAGGCCCAGCTACAAAAAAATCAAGTCCATGTTAATAATCATTTTTTGTTTGTTTGTTTATTTGCTTGTTTATAAGTCAGGACCTATGGATAATAACTGAGAAGCCACAACCTCACAATATTGAGTTACACCTACTTCAGGCAAGGATGACAGAATTTAAAGTATTGCAGTTGAGCATTTGGATATATGGATGAGAAATCAATTGGATTTCATAAAAGGTCAGCATATTAGCTGACACATGCTGGGATTTTCTTAAGATTAGATACTAGCAATTAGTGTGTGGCTCTTTTAAGCACCAAGAGTGCCCTTGGGCCAAATCAGCTGACACCTCCCCTGATTTAGCAACAGAAGCTACTACCTTTAGCCAGTTGGGAATGCTATAGTCACTACATCCAGTCATAGGCTGGACTATGCTACAGGTCTCTGCTGACTTCCATGTATTCCCATGAGGTCTCTTAAAGTTAGATTTTGTTTTTCATAAACATGCAGTGCAAGTTTAATTTTAATAGGGTATAAGCTTAAAGTTGAAGGTTGGTACAGACAGTATTAACTCTATCTCAATCTGTTTAAATGTCTTGTTGGGAAGGTATTTGATGCTGTGTTACAATTGCAGTTTTACTAGAGTTGTGAAATTGACATGTAGAGCAAGATTTGTATACTAGCTTTGCTTCTCATTTAAAGTTGTTTTCTTTCTGAAGACAAAGAAATGATATGTAGACAGTCCTTTCAGAGAAAGACCAGAGTAATACAATTTAACTGACCAGGAAACTTCGTTGTTTATGTGGCATCCAGTATTTTTTAAAAATTACCTAAGTTATAACCCATAATATACTGTTTTCTAAGATTATGGAGATAAGTTGTAGGATATACAATGGCGAGTAAAGACTTTGACAACTCTCTAAGAACTTGATATAAGTTCTGAAACATTTCTATAAATAACTTTTTACCCACACAAATTTAACCAAGAGAAGGCTAGAAATTTTCTTTTAATTTACAGCACATTCCATGCAACTCCCAACATATCAAATAAATGTAAGTACTTTTTTCTGTTTATTTAAATTTATTGAAGAAGATCACTCATACATAAACAGACATAAACAATAAGTGCTCTCATTCTTCATCTTACCACCAATAGCTTACATTGTTTTAAGCTTACATTGTTTTGAAACATTGTTGCAAGCTTACATTGTTGTGAAACACTTTTAATTAATGATTAAAAGCATCCTCAAAGTATTGCTACTAACCAAAGTATCTTACATTTGTTATAATTTCCCCCAACCCACCATATTATTATTATTTATATCATTTATACATGAACATACATAAACAATAAGTTTGTAATAAAAGTTGTGAACTTACAAAATAATTATCCATAACATCATACAGTGGTCCAATTCATCAACCCACCACTAACATGTCGCATTGTCATGAGACATTTGCTACAAATTATGAAAGAATATTGTCAAAATCTTACTACTAACTATAGTCCATATCTTACCTTTGGTGCATTTTCCCCCCAACCCACCTTATTATTATTTTTTAAAATATTTTTATTACAGAAGTTGTGAACTGATAAAACAATCATGTGCAGAATTCCCATGCAAAACACCTCTATCAACACACCACATTATGGTGGAATATTTGTTATAGATTATGAGATATATCATCAGACTATTACCACTAACCTTCGTCCATAGCATACATTTGGCTTACTTTTTCCATACTCCCCCAGTAGAAACACAGTACATCTTTTCCATTGATGCATGAATATTACACTCTTGCTGTTAGCCACAGTCCATAGGTAACTCCAATTGTATTTTTCCCATGTTTCTCCACATTCTCACCACCCTGCAACATATTTTCTAGCTCACAAAGGATACTCTTGCATCTATACCATCAACCACAATTCTCATCCACCTCTGGGTTTACTGTGTTATTCAGTCCCTAGATTATTCTCTAGCTTTCTTTCAAATGACATTTATATCCCTAGAATACACTTTCCAGCTGCAATCCCATTTATAAACCAGCTCTTACTCACTAAAATGTGTTACCATCAACTCTATACATTTCCACACTTTACAGTAAAATTAATTAAAACTTCTACATGCATTGAGCATCAGTAGTCCATCTCAGTCCTCCTCTTATCTCTTTTAATAATCCAGCAAGTAACACCAGGTCTTGGTGATGTTTTTCTACATTTGCCTCTAGAAGGTATACAGTTCTTGCTTTTTACATTGTATTTTTATTTTATTTATTTATTTCCCCCCCTTGTTTTTGCACTCACTGTCTGCTCTCCATGTCCACTCACTCTGTACTCCCTGTGTCTGCTTGTCTTCTCTTCTTGTCTTGTCTTCTCTTTAGGAGGCACCAGCAACCAATCCTGGGATCTCTAATGTGAGAGAGAGGTACTCAATCACTTGAGCGACCTCAGCTATTTGGTTTATTGTGTCTCTCATTGTCTCTCCTCTGTCTCTTTGGTGTTGCACCAACTCTTTGCACAGGCCAGCTTGCCTTCACCAGGAGGCCCAGGGAAATGAACTCGGGACCTCCCACAGGGTGAATGGGAGCCCAATTGCTTGAGCCACATCTGCTTTCCAGTTCTTGCTTTAATATTTAGGTTTTTGATCCATTTTGAGTTAAATTTTGTATAAGGTGTGAGATAGGGCTTCTCTTTCTTTCTTTTGGCTATAATATCCAGTTCTCTCAGCACCATTTGTTGAATGGACTTTTCTGCCTGTAGTGGGTGGGTTTGACATGCTTGTCAAAAATTACTTAAGCATAGGTGTGAGGATGTGTTTCTGAAACATCAGTTCTGTTCCATTGGTCTATGTGTCTCTCTTTATGCCAGTACCATGCTGATTTTACCAATATAGCTGGGTAATATCATTTAGAGTTTGGAAGTGAAAATCCTCTAACTTTGCCTTTCTTTTTATGATGTTTCTGGCTATTTGGGACTCCTTAC